>JANIJG010019033.1:0-57722 GCA_024611175.1 Megaceryle torquata
TTTATTTTTTTTTTTAAGTGTAAATGAATACACACATGCAATAGAAGAAAGCTTGGATCCCACCTTGGAGATATTGAAAAGTCATCTGGACATGGTCCTGGGCAACTGGTTCTAGGTGGCCCTGTTTAGGCAATGAGAGTGGGCAAGAAGTCCCTAGATGTCCCTTCCTACCTCAACCATTCAGTGATTCTGTGATGCTGTTTTTCTACCCAAAAGCAATTATTTGTGCTTAAGTTGGCTGTCTTCTAACAGTACACATCTCTAGAGTATATGAAGAATTTAACACCATGTTTATCCAGTTCTTAAGGTCCCAGAAGAAGTCTGTCTTTGTATAGCTTTGTTTTCCTTCCTGAGACCTGCTGTGAAAAGCTCATTGTTTTAATGTTAGTAGTTCAAAAAGCTTCAAACAGGAACACTGAGCCCAATGGCAAAAGTTAAATAACCCTACAGTCAACAACTTCATGGAAGATTTTAATCTCTAAAGAAAAATGCCTCTACTGCTTTTCCCAGAATGACATTCTGCAAATATAAATTTTATAAAAAGTTATTCTTCCCCTCATTGGTGAGGTTTGGTCCTTACAGCTGTCTCTAGGTCAAAATGTGATGGGAGAGAAAACTTTTCTAAGTTTGGCATGAGAAATGTTGTGTCCCAAGTTACTGAGAAATATTAATGAGTGTACTAATGGATAAAATAAGGAGCTCTAATGACTTACATCCAGCTGACTGGAGCCTTACAATCTATGAAGGACTGAAGGAAGGCTCCCAGAGGGTCTCAGGATGTGCTGATTCTCAAATAAATCCTTGGATGTGTTTCCTGGGAGTGCTCACAGACTTAGAAGATTCAGGCACTAATACAAGAAATTTGTATTATTCACTATCTGCCATTGCAAGATATTCAAGATTTTTCAGCACCCAGCAACTAAACAAAGGGGAATTCCCAATCCAGAACAATTTTGTAACATGATTGACTTCAAGCATAGGTTTTGACCACATTTTTTAACTGCTTTCCATAGTGTGTTTGACCATTCTCTGAACTGGGTTACACAGGTCTAAATCTGGTATACTATGCAACATAACCCAATAAAATCTAAGCTCTTGCTATTCCAGCTAGGAAGAGACACCAGGTTGATTGGGATTCACAAGGAGTTTTACCACACAAACTGTATTTTGTGTCCACTTAAAGTCAATTTCCATTTTAGTTGCTTTGTAGACCTCAAATAAGATAAACAGTTGTCCTTGTTTGCTATTGACTTCCTTAATTTTATTGCACTCTGGCAGTAAACGAATCTGCTTAACCACAACATAAAAGAAAGTTGCCAGAAGGTTTTTCAAAGCCAAAAGGAGTTAACTCCAAAAGAGATCAAGTCCAGTGGACAGAAAGTGGACCTGAAGAAACAGTTGTGTTACTGTTGCAAGGTGATTCCAACAATCATTGTGTTTTCACAAATAATGCTGTATGAAGACTCAAAGTTTCACCCCATGATAATGCCACAGATCTGCCATTGCATTTTACATGCAAAACACATTTTAGTTATTTTCAATTTTATTATTATGCCAGACAATGCAAGATGAAATCACTGCATGAAGTCTCTGAGGTTCTTAATCCTGGATAAAATATTAATCTTGGGAAGTATCAGCTGCTGATCCTGTGAGGCGGTCTAGACAGAGGAACAGCAGCAAGCAGCAGATAGCCCAGTTGTCTCCCCACTACCTGCTCCAAGCAAAGGCAGAATGGCCTCTGGAGAAGAATGTGTCCCTGATGAGCTGAGATTGCTCTGAGCATTGTTGCAGCCACCTCTGCTGCAGGAATATTGTTCGTGCATCACCAGAAGCCTTGAGAATTCCTATCTCCGAGGCATACCTCATAGCAGGGGCTGACATTGACCAACAGAAAATGATGCTTAGGACAGCATCACAACAGTGTGAAAATGCCTCCCAAAGTACACATCTCTGTAACTTTCTCATGTACTGGATGTGAAAACACATTAAGAGATGTAAAAACCTTATATATGCCTTAGCTCTTTTTTTTCTGCTCCATTCATGCTCCTTGCCTGCAGCCCATTCATGCCACAATAATCTTCTCTTGCTGGCTGGTGACTGTAGTCTGATGAGGGGTCCCAGTGGCTCAGTGTGGTGGCAGTATATTTAAAAATGCACCATTGCATACAAAGCCCATAGCCCAAGGTATTGAGAAGGGCTGCACAAAAGTTTCATAGTTAAGTCTTCTTATCCTTTTTGTAAATGTTTTTTGCAAACTCAAAGCAGGGCCTAAAATATTCAAGTTTGGTTTTTAAATAAAATCAGGCCTCATCCCCTCTCAGGTTGCTTATCTCCCTGACTCTCTGCTATTATCTTTTTTTTTCCTCTTGCTTTATACCTTGACACTTCCTGCCCTTACATGGTATTAAACACAGTGCACACAACCAGGGACTAGAGGTGGTTAGTGATCTTGACACCTCTGTAGTGCAGCACAGGTTACATCATTTGCAGCATTTTAAGGACATCTTCATGTTTCATCTCAGGCATTTGAACCCTTGCTGTTCACCACCGCAAAAAAAAAAAAAAAAAGATGCCTTGAGTTCCAAGTAAGCCCGATAGGAAAGTTGAAGATAGAAAACCAGGTAGTCCCAAATGTGCTCCTGCAGCAAGTGGCAAAAAACAAATTACACAGTTGAAAGGAAACCAAAATAATCTTTATGTGGTTTAAAGGATCATAAGTCTGGCGCCGACAGCCAGAGAACAGTACAATCAATGGCATCATTGGCCTATCAAAATGGAGAGATGATTTTCATAATGCTGCATAATGATAAAAGACTGGCTGATGGCTAGATTTGTCATCACTTGTGGTTTCTTATACTGAAGAACATGAGATTTTTCAGCAGCAGCATTCCAGGTCTTGGCAGACAACAACTGAGCTAATGAGGGAGGTCTAGGAAAAAAAAAAAAAGCCCCTTCCAGCATGCTGCAACATTTTTCAATCACAAGTTCTTGTGTCATCAAGTAGGAAGAAGTAGTAAATTTTGCTCCTTCAGGTCTTTCTGCTCTCTATATGCCTTGCCTCCCTCGGACAGTCTGAGTCAGCAGTTCTGTTAGAGTGTCAAACTAACTCCCAGTCACATGCCACAGCTTTCCTAAAGCACTTTCTGTAGAAAAAAAATACTCAATATTGGAAGCTGCCAGCACGCAACAATTATTCCAGGTTTTTGGCAATTTCAGCACATGGTTTGCTTTTTGATTCCTAGAGACCAGAGTTCCACAGCCACTGGGATCTTCAGTGGAAAGTTCATCCCCAGGATTTCCCCTGTTCCTGCTCCATAGCTATGGGAAGAGCATATGAGCCTCCCCAGCTTCACTCATTGGCTTGCTTTTAACCCCATGGCTCCTCTGAAATCCACTCATGCTAAAGAAAGAGTCCTCAGTTAAATATTCAATCAGCAGTTGAAATCTCTAAGTGTCTTTCTCCAAATCCTGATATATCTGATACTATTTACCAACAAAGAACCAACTCTGAAGGCTTGTACTGAGGTGAAAAACTCTCAGAATTGTTCTCTTTTGCCCAAGATGAGACATTTAATATTTTCCTTTTTTCCCTGAAGGCAGTAAAAATGAGGAAAGAATGACATGCACAATGAAAACAAAAATACAGCAGAATATACTTGCCTCCATGAGGTGGAATCTGTTTCTTTTCAGATCTGCACTGTGCATACTGGTGGGATCATCAACCATGACTGAGCTCCTACATGCACAAGCTAAACAAATAATGATGATTGCAGAAAGACTCGAGCCGCTCATTGACCAACACATCTCCCTGACTGCAATTTAAGGACTGAGGGTATGACTCACCCCACTTAGGTTGTGCTCCATTTCATTTTAATGTTGCATAGTGTTGCGCATCTGTACTGAGTTTCTGATGCTATAGATATATCTCCATTGGAGACCGCTCTCCTGCTTTACTCCATGTTTGTGATATTTTATAAGGCAGAATGTAGGCAATGTAGAAAAGCTGGGATTGAAGTCATCTCACAAGTAGCATTGCTATACCATCAGAGCACTCTAAAGTGACTTTCAGCCATAACAGAAAGCTAAAATGGCTCTAAGCCTCCAGCATATCAGCTTAAAAGCATTTCCTGTGGTCTTCTCATTTCTTTTGAGAATATCCTGTAAGTGATGTACAACCAAGGAACAAATATAATTTCTCAGAGTGCTTAGTTTTCACTTTGGCACAATCTGTATTTGCTACATTTCAAAAACCTAATGGGAATTGAATTATCCCATGTCCTACTGTCCTGGACCCCTTCATCTGATTTAGCTGAAATTGGCTAATATACTCAGAAGTATAAAACACACACACACACAGAACGAGACTGTACAAACTCTACTGAACCAAGCAGCTGTAAGATCTTAAATTTAATCATGCAAACTGATATTTACATTAGCATGAATTCCCAGTCCTACCTGTGATAGTCTTCTTTTAGTGGCTAAGATTGTCATTGCCAAGAGTCAATCAAAAATACTAGGGAAGTCTCTTCTGGAAAAACAGCATCTCCCTCTACACTTCCTGAGTGATGTTCGGTGCTTGTCACAAGCACCCAGTCTGTGAAATGTGCTGACACCCTGATTTATGTGAAGAGTGTGTGAGTATGCCTTTTGGATTAAGGCACAGTACAGGCTGAATTGGCTTATTCTAGTTCTTAATGACATTAATTATTAGAGTCTGTTAGCATGAATCAACTTCACCCCTCTCTCAACCCTTGCCAAAGTGCCACCTACCACTGGAAGGTCCCTGTATTATCCCTGTAGGAACCACCAGGAGACATTAAGTGGGTAAAACACCACACTAGAAGCAGAATAACCCTCTGAAAACTTCCGATGAGGCTGGCAACTGTTTGGGGCTGAGACTCTGAATCAACAGTGGAAAAACCTCTGCCAATGATGGCCAGTTCCACCTTTCCCAGGCAATGTCGGGGTTTTTTCCCATGTATTCTCCCAGCTTTGGTAATCACCTGGGTATTACAAAATATAACGTTTCCCCCAGCAAGAGGTCAGCTGATACCTCAGTAATTTTTTTTTTTTTTTTTTAATGGCCAATGTAAATTTGTTTAGTACTCATTCAATTAGGTGAATTCCACCATGGAACTAGAAAACAAACTGATTCTTGTGCTTAATAGCTCTGCAGTTCTCAGGAAAAGAGCAAAGCAGAGAAAACACAATTTCATAAACAAAATTTCCCAGCTTCCTTGCCTATTAGCCATCTTTTCCTAAGAGCTAATAGAAAAACTTTTATCTGGTCTTCCACAATTGCATAGAATTGAGCTAAATTACCAAAAATCCTGACTTCAAGTGGAAACTGAGCAGTTCACATTTTAACCCAAGTGACACATACATGAAGGTACCCTTTAGACTCCATTTAAACACTATTGTCAGTCTTCATTAATTGAAGTGATAAAGGTGTTAAGTTGACTTTTAAAAGTACTGAATGCTCAGGGAAGTGTGGGAGTTTAAATGATAGATGATTTTGGTAAGAAGTACATCATCATCATTCATTTCATCAGCCGCAGGAAAAATGAAAAGTTTCACAGAAACCCAACTAAGATGATAGCTTAATGGTCTAGGAGGATGTGTACTACAGGAGACTGAAAACACAAGGATTATTTAAGTATGAAATGACGAATATGACTTTGTTTTACTCAAGAAGAGTCAGTACAGCTGCATCCTGATACCAAATGTAAACAAAGTAAGGCAAGATATGCAGCAAGTTACTTGGATTTGCATCTCAGTATCCAGCAGGGGAAAGTAAAGCACAGCAGGAACTTTAGACAGAAAGGATTCTCGGATCCTTTCTCAAAACTCTCTTCTTCTGATGACAGATTTAGAAGCACAAAGATTAAAGCCTAGTTTTGTGTTGTTCTCTTCCTACTGTTTCATTTCAATAGTACAGTTATAACGCTTGTAATAAATCTGGATATTGCCAAAGTAACTGCAAATGGTTATCATAGGAAATTCATATGCATTTACTTAACAAGTTTCTTTTTTTCTATTCTTTTTTCCTCTTGTTCCTTATACTTTAGATGTTCACATGATTTATTTTGTTGGTTAAAAGTTGGGGCAGGGTTTTGTGCAAGTGATTGGAGCTTTTAAAATAGACATTTTGCAACTTTAATATATAGGGGACAATTAAAAACAATACCTCATTTAAAAAAAAAAAAAAAAAAAAAAAAAAAGAGGAAAAACATTAAAAATCAGCTCAATTTCCTACCTCTCCTATATCTGACACAAACAAAGGACAGCATAACATACATTTGTTTAAATGGAGACAGAGAAAACATTTGAACTTCAAAGAAGCTTAAGAGATCTTGTAGAGAGAATCACAAAATCACTATGGTTGGGAAAGACCTTTAAGATCCTCTAAGCTCCTTAAGTTCTCTAACTCTGCCAGTGCCACTACTACACCATATCCTTAAGTACCATATCTAGATAACTTTATAATTACATCCAGGGATGGTGATTCAACCACTTCCCTGGGCAGCCTGTTCCAGTCTTTGATAACCCTTTTGGTATAGAAGTTTTTCCTAACGTCCAAGCTAAACCTCCCCTGGCATAACTTTATGTCATTTCCTCTTGTCCTATCAGTTATGTGTCCCAGGGAAACAAAAATTCAGAGAAGCTAATGCTCATTTATGTTGAACTATACAAAATGCCTAGCTTTATATCTTCATTCAATGTTTTTTCATCCACAGGAAGGTATAACTGAGAGATCCACAGTGGAAGAGTGACCTTAGCTTCTCCAGTGACTGGACAGCTCTATTAGTAGGCAATGTATATGCTGATTCTAGAGAGGGAGAAGAACGGGATTTCAGTGAAAAATTTAGACTTATTTGTGATTCATGCATGAACAGAAGTAAATTAACTGCTTGGATTCTGTCTGTTACTTCCCCATTGTCTTTCATGGTGATTTCAGCATGGTATAGCATGAGGATTCGCCTATAGTTCCCATCTTGGATGAATCCATTCTTATTAGTACTAGAAAACAATCCTCAAGTTCACAGCTACCTGAAATCATCCTGGGAATTTCAATGGAAATGTCATCTCTGACAGAGAATGATTAGATATACGTAGAACATTCACCATAAACCTGTAGAGGGTGATTTCTTCAGGGTGGCTGTGAACTACACAGATAAACATCAGCTTTTTTCTTCCCTGGTAGGAGATATCCCCAAAGAACTATGTGTCCATATCAGACCAGGGCTAAACAAGATTAAAGCTTCTAGAGACACAGATGCAGGCAAGAAGTCCATCCACTTACTGGCCTCTCTCATCAGTTAAAAGTATTGAAAATTAAGAGCTGCCTTTAATGTCCTGACCTGGAAGAGAGTTCCTTCAATAGCAGAGCTTCCCCACTGCCAGCCATCCCCACAAGGGTTTTTCTAACAAGTTCTTTCCCCATCACAAGTACAATTAGATGTCCCCTGTTATTCTCTTCTTATTTATGAAAGAGTGAACTGAAAAGCAGGAAGGTCAGTGAATGCAGATTAAAATTCAAAATGTTTTAAATATAAGGGCAACAAGAATGTGAGCCTTTTTAGGAAGGAGGAAAGCAGAAGGAGGTAACTTGGATGAGTCTGAACATTCTGAGAAATCCTAATAGAAGGGAAAAAAAAGCAATTTTTTTTTTTTTTGTGTGAAAAAGCAATTTTTGAGGGGTTAAATATCAGGGTACCAGCTCAGTGGGGTTTTGAGAGATCTCTGAATCAGGCAAAAGACATAATTTCATTTGAGAAATGAGTGTTCTAAAGAACACTGAATAGAAGTTTTTTAGATGCACACACAAATCCTGCCACCAGCAACAGCTCTAAGGCAGGGATATTTCCTAAGCAAAATGTTCAGAATAATGACATAAGCTATGTGAGGGAACAGATTGATAGGCAGCTCAGAGCTGAAGATTAACGATGAGTCTCTAACCACCTAATTGTAGCTGAATATTTGACTGCAGCAAAACACAACAGATATAGTGAATATAATTAAATGTACTGCCTGGGCCTTGATGTACAGGGAAAGTATATCTCCAGTGCTCCTATACATGCCCAGTTCCCAGATGAATCAAAGTCGAAGGCCCATTTTATACTACTGTTGCTCAAGACACATTCAAAGATGCTACCTGTATGAGGGTCATTATTCACAGAAGAGCAAATCCCATTCACCTGAAATGCTCCCACACTGTGGGTTATTCGTGCACTTCCTGCCATGGCTGCAGTGTTATGCAGAATCAGAAGCCACAATGTTGGCTTTTTCAGCATAATTTTTTCCTACCCTGCACTGTTATCTCCAGCAATCTGAGCATTACCATGAATCCACCCTGCTACCTGTTCCATCAAACCACAAGAAAAGAATGGTCCTGGAAATAACTCAACCTCTATAAATGCCACCGCTTATGCAGGAGGAGTGAATGGCAGCATTGGCATTGCTCTGGGGAGACAGCAAAAAGAAAGAAATTGAACTTGACATAGGATCCTGTAAATCTGTTCTGCAGTTTCTTAGAGCATCCAGCTGGGCAATGGAAGAGCCAGATCCAGAGCTCTTCAGCAATAGATGACTTCCTGAGGACCTGGTATCCCAGCTAGAGAAGGAAGGCAGAGCAGGTGCTGTACAGTTAAAGTGCACTTGCACAACCCCATTCCTTGGGGTCAATACAGAAGTTTAAAGCACACTCTCCTTGTCCTCTGAAAGGTCCATGGCTGTCTGGGTGCAAACACCTATCATAGCTTGAAGGAAGACTGCATCACCCCCTGGTCTCTCTGGAAACAGAGACCTTTACAGTCTTTAGCCTAAACGGAAAAAATTGTGGGATGGTATGAGATTGCTGCTGCCACCTTCTCCCAAAAAACTAAGGAACTTTCCTATTGTACAATTCAGAGAGTATCAGGAGGGTTACAGGTAGCTTTGTCTCCAGAGCAGCCCTTGGCTTTAGGAACAAAACTGACTAGAAACCATAATTTTATTGCCCCAGTTTGAAATACAGTGGTGAATGCTAAATGAAGACTCTTGCCATTCAAATGCTGAGAGAGTGCTTTAGTTTCAGTACCTGCCTGTTCTTTTCTAGGGACCTAAGAATAATAGATGCATTCTTAGCTACTTCTTTTACTGCAAATGTTCTCATTGTGATTCCCTAGTCTTCAAAGCATTTTAGAGCCATGTATTGGTAGATTTAGTCTGGAGTTATTCTGTCTACATTGCATTTACTCCTTAGTTGCCTCAACACAGACTGTCTCAGACTCAGATCTTCAACCAAGATTCACCACATCCTGGATGATCCAATGAAAGTGTTATTCTAGTTCACAATGCACATCTAAGGAAATTGTTTGCAATAATCCTTGTCCTGTAACACTTGTGCAGCCACAAGGTAGCCCTAATTAGTGAAGAACTATAGCACCTCTCATAAAAACAAAGAATCATTGTATTTGTCCCAGTTCCTCCCCATTCACTCTTGTCAATGTTTTAGGCCACCCTCAGAAAAGTTACTGCAAGACTAATATATTCAGATGCAGTGATTTTATTTGCTATTGCACTATTTTATGAGTGTGTACCACAGAGCCTAACTTCATGGCAAGATGATTTATGGTGTAATTACTTTAGTATATTATTGTACAATTTGCAACTAATGGAAAAGAAATTTACTGGCTACACTTCAGCTGTCAGAAAGTCTGTCTGCAGAATGAAAGTGGAAGGAATACGTACTTCTCTTCATGAGTGGGAGTTAAATGATAGGCATCACTTAACCTGATCAAACACTTTAAACTTGATCAGCTACCCATATCATAATAAGTAAAGTTTCCTGCAGAGAAAATTAATTATGCCTTGTAAAGGAAACAGAAGCATTTGATCTTAAGAAGCAAATAAAAAACTGCCCAGCACACCAACTCCCAGGAGAGTCAAGCCCAGTCAATCAACTTTCTAGCCAAGTGTAAGAATTAAGAATTCCATATCCTCTTTTAATTGCTTCAATTGGCAGTGTTTCCCAGAAGACTTTCATATTTTACTTGGCCTTTTTTCCCCAAGTTGAAAAAAGCACATCTGATTAATAATAATGTAATTGGATTTCCAGTTCAGTTATTAATGTCTAACATCCAGTACTTAAGGAGAGCAAAAGCAGAGACTTGTCACTTTTGACCTAAGATTTTTTGATGGAGAAAACTTCATTTATATCAAATGTTTTGCAACTTAACATTTCTCAGCAACTTGACAGATCAATTCAAGTTGGATGCCTGGTAGTAAACATCCCTTTCATTATAAGCACAGAAATTAGAAGCATGAAATTGAATGGAGGACGGAAGAGTTCAGTAACAGTTTTCAGAGGCCCTAATAGTCAAACAACTTAATTTAGTAGAAACCCAAACTCAAGTCCCTTGGAAATCAAATTGAAGTTTCCTGTTGCAGTGGAGATGAAAAAGCTATACAACCTGATGGGCATCTAGGGCTAAAGTGAATTTAGCCTATATCAAATTGCAATAAATGTGAAAGTTTTTTCTTTGATCCTTGGAAGGGATAGAGGGACAGGAACAAAGCAGGCAACTATGGCTGCATCTGTTCCCTTCCCCAGTGCCTACCCTTTGCTCACTATGTTTTGACAATCCTAGTTATTAGCTCCAGACTCCTACCAGACTGTTGTTATACAAATGATAATATAACACATCCATAAAACTTCCCCTCACACAAATAGAATTGGACCTATAAAAAATATATTTTTATATAACACATATATATACTAAAATACCTTTGCTCCATATTGAAAATGCAATTAAACCAATGCAAACTTGGGATGATGATAAGTCAGACTCCCATTCAGGATCATGCACAGTGGACAGGACTCCATATCCTCTACTTCAGTCTTCTTCCTGGCAAACTTAAAGTAAACACAAGGGTATTAAACAAATATTGAAATAAGGCACACTGTGGAGGCCCATAACTGTGCCCACATCAGAAGGAAACAGTGGCAAAGTTTTCAGTCCCAAAGATCTCAGAAAAATCCTTCAAGTCCCTTTAAGAGTCAGCTGTCATCTCATCACATGTTCAACTAATGGGAGCTGAAAACACTTAAGCACTCCATGTTTTGACTCGAAGGATAATGGTGACAATCTGCTCTTTGATAAAGTCCTCACCTGACACAATAGCAAGATTTGTGTTGTCTTCAGATAGTTTTCAGTAAGGACACTTCAAAAGGCAGTGAAGTGTTTACTTTGACTTCTTATTTCTTGTTCACCACTGTCCAAGTTTCTGATCTCTTCATATGTGCAGACTACCAAACAGGAATTCTCTCTCCATGCCCTGACCTAGTGGACATGCCTACACAGGCACAGAGACAGTCCAAAAATACTCACTGAGCAATTCAGACAAAATTCCTAGGTAAAATTAATTCATATTAGGTAATAATCATAGCCATAACAATAATAGCAATAATAGTAATAACAATAATAATAACAACAATAGTAATAACAACAGCAACAACATGCCTTTTGATTGTATCTGGACACAGGTTTGTGCATTACTTTAGTATATTTTGTAGTCATATTTCATTGGGATATACATAAGTAACTGTATTTGTTAGGGTTAGGGTACAACTTCATGTCTCCTCCCACTGTAAGTGAATTCAATTTCACGTCATTTTTCTGAAGCAGGACCATCATTCATACAGAAGAAATCAAGTCACTATGAAACTAAATTACCCTGCAATCTCAGACATGGGGACATTTAAGCATATTTTAGTGTACATAGCATATTACAGGTGTGGGGGAACCTGTGAACACAGATAGTACAAAGCTGTCCAAGGGACAGCCTGTTCTCTCATGCTGGGTCCTATTCTTCTGCTGCTCCAGGACTTCAGAGTGCCCAGAACACTGACCTCCAAGGTCACAGCTACCAGCTTACACCTCTCAGTGTTACTCTACCAGAAACTAAAATAAATTATTTAACTTCTTCCTTGCCTGATTTTCCTTTGCATAAAAAATGTCAATGGTATAAGTGTCTCTTCCAGAATGTTTATGCAAAATAAGACATACCTTTTGTGGCAAAACAGAAAATATTCTGGAGAAAAGCAACTCTCTTTTTGCAAGTTTATTCCTGGTGATGATTGCACAGAACACATTACATGAGTCCAGTGGCTGAGGCCTGAAACAGAAAAGCAAAATAATTTCCTAACTAATTACAGTCTTTACAGTGACTTAGGGAAGGGTATTTATGAACCCATTATAAGTCCCCATGGCTTTATAAACTTAACTGTGATAAGCATTGACTAATACATTAAATTCTTTGAAGAGATTGGATTATTAATGCGGGCGCCAAGACCACACCTTTCAGCTTCCAGGTCTGCGAGTCTATTATGTGCTGTGCTGCTCTGAGTTAGTTTTCACCTATTTGGTATGGGTTTAGGAGAAGGAGTGGATCTTTTTCATGCTCCACTGAGCTGGAGGTAAAGAAATTATAAACTGTTAGATCCTCCAAAGGGTTAATTTCTATAAAACCGCAGATCACTGTGAGGCAGCCTTTCATGCATGCAGTCTTCTCTGCTTCCTAAGAATTTAAATACTGCCCTTAAAAATAATGTGAGTTTGAGGGTGAGCATATCTAAAAAAATCTCACTCTACTGAAATTATTCATACATTAGTCCATTCCTGAGTGTTACACTAACAAGCACTGTGCAAAGATAAGGAATATCTATGTATGTATTGATATGAATGCCAAATACCTGATCCTTCTACATTAACAGGCTGATGAGTACTATTGTAGTAATTATGTCAAACAAACCAGAGCTGACTTTGAAGATCTGCTTACAAAATGAGAGCCAAGAACATAATGATTGATGAAGTCTGCTGCTGTGCTGAAGCTTATTCTGCATTAAACCCCTCGTGCCCTTTTCTTTTGATATGGCTTGTAGGATATCTCAAATCCCCCCTAATGTTCTGCTTCTTCCATGATTCAGAGCACTCTGTCTAGGCAGAGGTCAGCTCAGGCTGTAGAAGTGGGGATGCAAGCAAGTGGAAAGCTATGAAAGATCTGTCCTTAGCTGTGGCCTTCGTGATGATGAGAAATTCACACACACACAAAAAATCGGGGTGCCAAAGACAGTCCATGTACTTTATCATTCTACACACAGTTGTATTTTTCCCATCAATTATTTAATCAAGTAACTCCAGGGCAGCATGTATATGCTATCCAGGAAATTCGGTTTTCCCATTAAGATGACTGTAGGTTTACAAACTAAGTCTGTCAACCAAAAATTATCACTTTAATCCCTATTTTATTATTATTTTGTTTTCCAGATTGCAGTGCTGAAGTCCTCCTGCTGCTGTCTTTCTGTTTTATCTGTCCAGAGTGAGTCTGATTCATTGCAGACAGCCTTTCTCCCTCATCTTGCTCGTGTTATGCAGACGCCAGTAAGTAGCAAAGGAAATTCTCGCTCTAGACAAATGTAAACCAGATCTGACTGGCTGCCTTCCATGAAGTTCCCCATGCAGATTTCTTCTCCATTACCAGCCTGATAACAAGGGGTGGCCTATGTTTCAGCGCACTGGGTATTTGCTAGCAGCTACAGGGACAGCACCTCAGCAGTCTGAAATAAAAGATAGAAAATTGTCCAAGACTTCTGTTCCTTCCAATGTGAGGAGGACCAGCAAGATCAGAATCCTTATCAAAACAGACCTCTTACACTTTTTCATGGATTTTTTCTTTCATCAGTATTCTCTCCTTAGTCTTTCCTCCCTGCTCCTCCCTCTGCTGAGAATACCCCATGTTGTCAAAGAGCTGCCTGGCAAAGTGATCCAGTGCTTACTACTCTCTGTTGAAGACAATATTCTCAAGTTCATCCATATGCCACAATAAGTTGAGAGGTTCAGGTTATTCAAAGGGAAACCCCAAGCAATCTTTTTACACTTCCTTGAGGCTAATGTAAATAACCAAGAACATTAATGAGTTTACCATTTTAAATTTTTAACTTGTATGAACATTTTTGTTTAGAATCAATATAGTTTTGACCCTCTGAACTTAAAATATGGTTTTGAAAATACAATAGAATAGAAGGCATAAATGAAGTGTCATAAGTGAAATCAAATTCAGAACTATGTAATTCTGAATTTTACAGAATTTGTATCTGCAGTCCTTTGTTTCTTCTGTAGATTAATCTCTAGATTCCCTTTGTGCTATTTTGTAGCTGTCCAACAGAAATGAAGGCTGCATTTTCTGCATTACCCATGTACAGGAGAATATGATATACAGAAACATAATTTAAAATCAGGAAGGAGGTATTCTTAACTGACTCTTCATCCCTCCTCTTTTGTCTGTACTCTGCTTTAATTTCAAGTCTGAATACTGTCCATGTTACTAGGATCCTTGCAGATTTTCTTTACACAATTAACAGAGACCAGATTCCAACAGAAAAAGATTTTAGCAGTATGCCATTCTTCACTGTATGCCATGAAGTACTTTGGGAAAGCAAGAGATGTGACTATATTACCCAACAATTCAGCAAGACTTCATGTTTCCCAAGTTTGTCCTCTGTTTCCAAGTCACTCCCTTGCATAAATCTCTCAACATCCATAAGGAAGAGCTTTCTGCTTCTTTAAGTGACAGGAAATGCCATATGAAGGGCTTGATTGCATGTACCTAGTCATAGAACCATAGAATGGTAGGGGTTGGAATGAACTTCTAGAGATCATCAAGTCCAACCCCCCTGCAAATGCAGGAACACCTAGGGCATGTCACACAAGAACATGTCCAGGCTGGTCTTGAAAGTCTCTAGAGGAGACTCCACAACCTCTCTGGGTAGCCTGTTCCAGGCTCTGTCACTGTCACAGTGAAGAAGTTTTTCCTCATGAGGTGGAGCTTCTTGTAGGCTGTATGTCCAATTCTTTTATTTCATACACTCGCCTTCCCTTCCCCCTTTCCCAATGCTAAGTTTGGTCAATATTAATTCCACCGATAATGCACCCAGAATGATCTGAGATGGTGATCTCATTCACATGCACACAATCTTGCTCTTTTACTATAGCAAAATCACTATCAGCCACGAGCCTATCTTCCCCAAAACATCCCCAAATCTCTCAATTCCCTCAAAACCTAAGGAGAAATTATATTTCCTAATAAGATGAACTGTATGGCTTGTTTTAGACAGGGTAAAAAACATCCAGGAGATATCATGACACCTGTCCCCACATCACACTGAACCATTCTTTCGAGTTATTTGAAAAAATTGACCCAGGAAAAAAAGTAACACAGAGCTGGAAGAGAGGCATTAAATTGATTTTCCATTGAAAATTATGGCTCCATGACAACTTTGCTGAAGGTCTGCTGTGGTATGTTTGCACAGCACTTTGTGCAGCAGAGCCATGATCTATTTTAGTACTAGGTACTAATGTGATCAAAAGGACAGGTAGTAAGACACAAAGTGTTTCTTGGTCTCTATAAATTTTCTAGCCTGGTAACCTACCTATTACTACAGGAAACCTCTTGTTTTTCTGCGTGTTCCACACATCATATATATGATTATAGTATCAGTAATATTGATCATAATATTGCTATGAAGCATAAAGCACGGTCTTTGACATGTTACACACTCACCAGAAAATAGGAAAGATAATTTGTCCAATGCTTCTCTGCTCCAGCTTCGTTTAGTTCTTGCTCTCTCTGATTTCTTCATTACCTTCCCATGCTACATCCCAACAAAAAATTAAATTGCAGCTCCTTCAAGACAAAAAGTAGAACTTCTGGCTTTGTTTCTCTACTAACTCTGCTTAATACCACTACTACTTTCCTACTCAAGACAAGCTCCAAGAAAAGTCTTCCTCGCATTGCCATACCAATAGTCCCCATCAACCAAAATCCTGTCTGCATGGAGTGGCCAGCACTGGGTGACTTGAAAAAGGTTAAAAAACTTTGGTAATTGTGTAATAATTCCCCTTGGGGAAGTTCGTTCCTAGTGACAGGATGCTAGTGGTCAGGATGCTAGAGGTCAGTTTAAGCATTCATGTTCAGAGCTAATGTGATTAAGGACTATACACAGTGTTTAGGAGACAGCAAGTAATATGGTGAAGAAGGAATCAATGAAATGCTTAAAAAGCATCTTGGACCACAGACACATTTTCTTGGTTTTTAAGCATTCATTCTATTCCTTTCAATAATTCATGCCAAGGTGATCACGATCCTCAGAATTTGCACAGCCAGAGAGGAGGAGAGTTGTATCATGTACAATCTGAGCATGTGATTCAATTATACATATTTTAGGTACTTTCATCCCCATTAAAAAAAGAAAAAACAAGATTTTCTCTTCCTGAGTGAACATACTTCTTCTGCAGAGTGATTTTCCCATTGTTAGCATGGGCATACCCAGATCCTTTGTTCGCGAAAGTCCTCGGGCAGACTAGGACCAAACACAGTGGTCCGGACAATCCCACTGTGCTCAGGCAAAACAGAAGACAGACAGACAGGTTGTCTTCTGATGGTTCCTTCTTAAACCAGCAATATTTAATGAGATGGAGCCACGGTTGATAGGACTATATTTTTTAGCATGGAGTGGAGCTTCTAAGGAAACCTTCAAAATAGCCTAGGTTAGCCTGGAGTCCTCTCCAAATGCCCTATTAAAAGTACAAATCAAAGTTGCTATATGTTGTCATGTGGGCTGACAATCATGATAGAACACAGAACATATGCACAGAAGAACTCCGTTGGACAAGTAGTCCATTTAATGCTGTAGGATGTCACCAGCAACAGTATATCCCCAGCACACTTTTATAGCCTCTAGTAGTTTGTATCCTGAACTCACATTGACATTCAGCCCCATGAGAATTTTCAGCAGTGAGTCCAACAGCAGAACTCCCCTGATATTCATCACCTTTGCTTAAAGTGAGGATATGTAACTGAGACTTTCAAGGGAAATTTGAAAGACTCAAATTACACACAAACTATAAAATGAGTAATATGCACTTATGCATCTTAATGTGACTGCCAATGGCCAATTTGGTGCACTTTAGACCCCTATTAATAGCCAGGCTCCATGGACAGATGAATAAAATACACTTCCCTGGAGTGATGTAACAGCAAGGGAGGAGTGACCAGGGATGAATCCTGTTCATCTGACTTGCTCAGTAATGTGTAACTGCTCCATAAACATAACAATTGGTATAGTTTCATGAGTTCCTTCTGGGTTTATCTTTTGCACAAAATGTTAAGCATATTGACCAGGTGGTGTCTTTTGTGATATGTTTTATTAGTACATGTCCTTGAACTAACACTGCATTTCATACCTACCTGCCAGTTAAGCAACCAAAATAACTTGGCATCTGGAACTAAGAACTCAGAAAAGGGAGGGAGGGAGGGAGGGAGGGAGGGAGGTGCATTTCCGTACAGATTAGGATCTGCAATTATTAAACTAATGCAAAAGGCAGGCACAGAAGTGGCTCATCTTGTAGAGGACATATTTGCGCACATTTCACTCATCAAAACTGATCTTGAAGTACCAGGCTGGAGTCAGGTCCCCTTTCAACATCTCCCTATTTTTTTTCTAATAACGGTGGCAATCTGCTTTAGCCTGTGAAGCTGTCTCTGTTAGGTGAGACATTTGTGGATAAAAAGGCATACTGAGCTAGCTCCTCTCAGCTTATCCCTAGCCCAAGATAGGCAAGTGATTAAACCTGAAGAATTTCTGTCAGTGAATTTTCACTGATGGTACTAACCTCAGGCTGGCTTTTTCAGGTGGGTTGAACCTGGTGTGCTCTAATGGCTGTAACCATACCATGGCCGTTTCCTAATGTATCCCTGATTGCAGGCACCCAAAGGGTGTGCAGTCTGCACACACTGCCTTACATGTTGCCTGGATTCACTGCTTCCAGAATAGCAGCAAGCCTTGAACTGATTTGGGCTCATGCACATGCTTAGACAAGCTTAGAGACAAAAAGTAGTCTAGGACAGTGAAGGGTTAATTAAGTTTGCAGCTGACAGATTGAAAAGATACAAAAGAGAAACAGAGGCACATTGAGAAGCATGTGCTTGGCACTGACCTCTCTGTCCTGCGGTCCCACTTTCGTGGTCTCTGAGGCACTTCTCAGCTGTCAAGCTGCCAGGGGAACTCAGCATCCTCCAGCAGCTGACTGGCCTTCAGGCTCAACCCGAGACAACGACCAGGTGGGTCTAGCATCACTTCAAGGACCTGTGGGACTCCCTCCAAGTCAGCACCCTTTTCATCCTCTTGCTCAAGACAGACTTTCTTTCACTGCTGTCTTCTCTTAGATCTTTCTTCCTTCATGAACACAGCTTTGGCAACCCTGTACAGCAATAGTGACTATAGCTCCCCCAGTCCTCTTTTTCCCTGCAAGTGTGTTGCAAACGGAAGCATAGCAAGGGAAAGTTTGTGCGGTCCTCAGAGGTATCTCTGAACTTACATTGCTGCTTTGTTCTAGAACAAGAAATGCTTCTTATTTTAAACATTCTTTTCATCAGACACTTATTCCAGAAGTCAATGCAACACCTTCTGGTTGTAAATTATTCTCTTTGCATGTGCACAGAGATTGCACACAACCACAGTCAAGTGATTTTCTCCATCCGATCCCTCCAGCTGCCCACTGCTAGTGGCCTCATCCACTTTTGCTCCCACTTTTATCAGTCCGAGGGCTTGGTTTCACAGCTCTCCAGCAGAAATTAAAATGGAGCTTGAGCAGATCAGTTCAATTCAGAACCTCATGACTTCTGATTTTGTGGCAGCTTGCTTCTGTTGGAAGACAGACACAGAGACTACTAGCCTATTTCCCATCTATCATTAGATGTCTCAGCAGGAGAAGAACATTCCCTAGCAAGTGCTAGGGAATGTGTTCTCAGCTCATCTGAATGCAGCTGAGGCTGAAGTTTGATGCTTATTATACACCAAGCACAATTAGCACACAGCCGTCAGGTCTGTGATCCTGCAGCATCAATAACTTCCTGGTTTTTCTCTTGTTTTTTCTTTATTTTTCCTCCTCCTCTACACCATTTGCTTTTCCCTACACTTTCTCAAGCCTTAAAAGGCCTCCTGGTTTTTCTATTTCTGTCTACTCTGTTTTTCTTTATGAGGGATTTGCCATTACCCCGTCAATTCTCTAGGCCACTCCCCATCTTCATCATGTGAGCCAAGAAACTCATGACAGCTGCACATCCTGTCTTGGGTATTGCCGTCATCATCGTTTTGTTTGTGTGCATGAGTGTGTGTGAGAGAGAAACCCAGCCAGCCTAGCGACATGGCTTGAATCCTACACTAATTGGAGATGGAGTGAAACTCTCCATCTCTTCTTGCAGCAGCTGCTCCCCTGAGGACTGCTGGCTGTAGTGCGGTGGCAAACACCAAACTCAGATGCCCAGAAGCACCTGGGAGAGCCCAGAGCTCTGTGCTTTGACACGTAGATCTACCACTAGATTTGTTGAAGCCATACAGTTGCACTTCTCCCTGCACAGTTCTGCTGTTGATCTGTGCTGGCTTTTAGCTTTTGCAGCAGATAGTTGTGCTCTGTGAAGAGACTGGGCAGGATTTAACCAATAAATGTTTAAAAATTGTCCATTTTTTCCCTCATTCACAGCACATCTTTTTCCCCTACACACACTGAATGGCTTTTTAGTCTGTTTCTCTCATGCCCTAAAACCAGCTGATGCTGGTGCTGAGCCATGGACAGACACTCTCTCACATTGACCAGAAACTGTAACTGACTGCAATCTTGGACAAGCAAGAATCACTATTGATTTAAATCATTGATATTTAATATGAATAAATACTGAAACCTACAAACATTATCTATAATCCATTACCTCCAAATCATTCTTCTCCCTCTTCATGACTCAGCATCTGGTAGACAGATGAATCCAAACTTCTACAGTATCACATTAAACCCTTCTCCAGAATGATTTCTTCATGTATTTCCTAGAACTGTACAAAACCACAAGAGCAGCTGAGTAAAAAATGCAATAATTCACAGTATCATAGCAACAATAGTAAAATATGTGCTTCCTACTCATTCATTTTGATTAAGAAAATTATTTAGAAGGCATTGGCTGTTTGGAAAGAAATCCATCTTGTGGTTTCTTAATCAGAAGAACAATATACTCTAGACTATTGAAAGGGATATTATTCAAGGCTGTAAGGCATTGCTAACTATTTTGCTATAGGAAGCTGATAAGACCCTACAGCATATTTGTTAGTTTGATATTTGCTGCTGCCTATCTGTTAACATTCCCATCCGGAAAGTGCTTAAGCACACAATTTTAAGCATAGGATGAGTAGCATAAAATTCAGAGATGAGTGTTTGCAACCTTCAAGTTCAGTCCAGTTAAAATATTTTAATAGTTTTAATTGCTGTGTTAGAACACAGCTCAGAGAAGTAACAACATGCCTACAGCAGGAGTGGGTTCAAGTGTCTCTCCTCTCCTTATCAACTCCTTGCTCTGCATCCCATTCAGTCCACCCCTGGAATCACCAATGTTCGCTTGGGGTCCTGCCATCCACTTTGCAGTACTTTCCAAGATCCTACATTCTCATGTTGCAGCCTCCTTGTAGCATTGTGTCCTTGGGCTTGCTCCTGGCACTGCTTCCTCACTGCTAGACACTGGATATGTGTAAAGCCCAAGTGAAGGTGTCCATGTCAGCTTTTTATGCTCTACTTGTACCTTCACATCATCACTGCACAGATGCCCCACCCAACAGTAAACTTACTGAGCACAAACCAAGGTGGCATCAAGGAAGGAGCAACATAGAAGAGGGTTCAGTCGATTGCCACTCAGAGGCATAGTGAACCATGAGCTTACCGACCACAAAACTGGTGAAGGTTGCCTGGAAACAACTAGAACCCAAATTGGATGAGTTGTTGATAACCCTTGAAAAAGCATGGTGGCCATCATACCTCAGAAATTTGTCTGGGAAGTTCTATATGGAGTCCTTTTTTACTCACCCTCAAGCGTTACACTTACATTCTGTCTTTAGTATAAGCACATGCATGTGACTACCAAGCACTACGATGCCTTGCTTGAGGAATAGCTGCATTTCAGCTATCTTTGCATAGCTTATTGATTTTGGTGGTACTCCGGAGCTCCAAGTAAAGTTGTTCCATAATGGTGTAATCTTGTAAATAATCAACTATAAATTATTCTGTCTGCAGACAGTTAAACAAATGTCTCACACATTGCAGGTGTTTCTAGCTGTGCTGAAAAATCAACAGCTAGCTGTTGATTTTAGCAGAACAATCAGCACAAAGTATCAAAAGGTGGATATATCTCAGTCCTACCATGTGGCTTGATCCTTTGCTTTGCAAAACAAGACAGTTGAGGACAGGATGCAGTCCTAGAAGCACAGTGAGCACATCATGTCTTCTTCCAGCTTCTGGGAGATATACTGGAACACAGTATCACCAGAAGGACCTGTGTTTTATAAATAAGCAATGGCAGAAAAGAAGCAATTGAATTAGATCCCCAAAGTTTTATGAAAATATATGATTTTTGACAGTATAGCTAGGATATTAAACATAGTGAAAGTATAATTCTTAATTTCTAGGCATCTATGAGAATAATTACTATCCTTTTGGGAGTATTGTAGTGACTGTAGCTGGTAGATCTCTAAATGAGACAATATTTCCTTTTGATATTGCATCATTAAGATAACTGATTCCTATACTGAGCCAAATGTTTCATATAACTCTTTCCTTGCTTTTCTTAATGTGTGCAATTGTGAAAGAGCAGCACTGTAGGGATTTAGTGGTTGTATCTCTTTATGAGTCTGAACTGTGACATGGAGGACTCAGGGAGTTTATTGATTTTAATTTCTTATATTTGGGATTTATCTTCTCAGCTTTTGCTTAACAGCTGAGAATACAGTGTTGATGTAGAAGGCTGACTACCCAAAAGCAAATTTCAGATCCTCATTTCTTCACCTAAGCATTTATTTGTTTGATTCTGGATGGATACCAGTTGCCAGGCTTTGATCAAAAGTGGCTAAAGGGTGCATTCTATGAGAAAGCTTTCCTTCCTCTCTCGGGCTCCACAGTCAGAACTGAGAGTAGCAGGGGCTAAGTGGCTTTCCATGAGTATCAGAGGGAAAGATTGGGCATTCCCTTTGTAGAACCTTTATTATTGAAATCTAGATTCTGATCCCTGATTTGGTCTGAAAACCCTGAACCACAAGGGACACTCTAGGGTCTTCTAAGGAGTAAAAGCATCTCAAAGACAGGAGTTGCTATTGGTTCATGGCAGGGTATTTTCTTTTCCCAGGAAGACAGCTGGTACTACCCTGAAAGAAAAGGGAGAGAAAAATCCCCTTTTCAGGCTGTTACGTAAGTACCATCATCCCACTTTACAGTAGTGAGGAAAAGCTTAGAAAGTTTTTGGTTTAAACGAGACTCAGCAATTCTTGGTCTTTTCAGTATAGGACAGATTGTTCAGCCAGGTTGATTTCCTTCCTGGAGCATTTAAGGACTAAGCTAATAAAGTGCTTTATGACTGAGAATTCATGTGGCAACATAGGGAAGATAAAGAGCTATGAAACAATAGATGAAGAGTATCTGTCATCCTTGGAAGAGGTGTTTTCTCCTGTGGATGCACTGCTGAACTAAAGTGCCAGGAGGAACAATCTCTGTCAATGATTTGTTGTTCACCTTGCTCGCTTAACTGCTCTTTTTCCCATGTCACTGCTTTTATGTTCTTCAAGTTCCTTAACACCTATGAGGCAAGTGTTTATACCCTATGGTGTCTCTACACTGCAGCACACAGAACCCCAACCACAGGCTGGATGTTGCTACAAACTTAAGTGTTGCTGCCAGAAAGAATTAATGGCCATAGGTTATTAGGGGTAATGAACTGAAATCATGACTTTCTCACTTGACTGTCTTGATTCAGTAACACAGCAATTGATGCAAGCCTTTCTTTAAAGAATGTTCTTCTCACATCCTTCATTGCCACCTTTCATCTCTTCATCCTCCCTTCCTTTCTCTTCTTTCTTCCAGTACTGCCAAGTTTGGCAGGCTGCTACAGCTTTCTTTGTCTTCCACTTTCAGATAAGATTTTGAGATAGGACCAACAGCAGCCAGCTGTAGGCAGGACTAAGTCCAAAGCCATTTCCAGTTCTGCCCCCATACAAAGGGACAGCTTGAATTCATGCCCATTATGGGTGCTACAGTGGACTCATTCATAGACTCACTTTTTTCTGCTGTGAGATCCCCTTGCCCCAGTGCTGTGTTTTCCTTGGAGCAGCACATAAGACAAGAAGGAATCTTTACATTGAAATCTCTCCAGCAATGGGAAACATTTCCCCACACACGTCCTAGCAAGAGATCTACAGCATCCATAATTACACACAACACTGGGAATGTGATGACATCTCCATGTTTCATGACCAAACATAGTCTTTGCCATTGCTCAAGGATAGAAGAGGCTCTAAGAGCATTAACTTATGGTCCTTATCTACTGTTTTCATCATGTTGTCCCTTTGTATCTATTTGGTGAAAAGCTGTGTTGTCTGCTGCTCATGATGCCAAGCTGTCTGGCAAAGGAGATTTGTTGCATTTGTGGTATTTCTGCTCTTCCCCTTTCAGCTTCTTCAGCAGTAGTCAGTCTTTTACGTTGCAGTTCACTCCTTCCCAATCCTTCTGGTCTTACACAAGCCTTTCCTAAAATCCATGAATACTCATTGCAAGCTGATCCATAAGATGCTCAGTGCTTCAACTTTGCTTTCTTCCAGGGACAATTTAAATGAGGACAAGCCACTGTTTCATCTGATGAGAGGATAATACAGAGGGATGCAATTCTGCCACGTCCTCCAGCCTGGATGTCACACCTAACTGAGACCTGTGTCGCAGTAAGACTGTTGTTGGAGGTTCCAGAATGTGCTCTTTGTACAGTAGCTTCAAATTAATCCTGCTATTAGTGAGACCTGAAAAGAACCACAGGATATTTTAATCAAACAAAGCACAAACAGTTCTCACTTAGACTGGGAGGGGAAATGATGAGGGTGATTTCATCCTTCCATGTCTAATGCAGACTATGACAGAGAGAGGAACCATGGAGAATACTAATAAAATGGGATAGGAAGTGATCAGAGCTTTCACTTCAGGGAACACCTGACAGCTAGTTATCTTTCACCCCAGGTACCTCTCAGGTTCATGAACAGGAGTTGCTTCCTTTTGCAGTCATGATCATATACAATCTGGTCGTGCACAGACTCCTGTCTAGCTCAGTGCTTCTCACACACGAACATCTTTCCTTGGGTAAACTGCTTCAGGTGCCCTCTCCCATAAAAGCAAGATTTCCAGTATCAGACTGGACACATTTACTGTCAATGGCTCTATTAGATCAGTGTGCCCACAGCAAATTGCACCCACTGCCTCAACACATAGATACAAAGGATCCTTTTAGTACTGGGATTAATAAAAATCAAAACCCTAAAACCAGAGCCTTCTCTTCACCCTTTTCTTTTTTTCCCCCCTACTCTATGGATTTACTTTTTGGTTTCTTCCAGCACATGTAGCTCAACTTAAGTTTAGGATGAACATCTTAATTGCACCCACCAGATTCAGATCTGTCTCTGATGATCTTCTTCTAGAGGGGGTAAATTAGCCCTTTAGCAGCTCCATGATAGCTTGGCTAAACTGCTTATTGTGATGACTAAAGTCATTTACAGTGAGTTTGATAGCTCTCCGCTACATCATGCAATATAGATATAATTCAAGACAGTGGAGCATCATTAGCCTTTAATAACTGCTTGAATCAGATTGTAGGTGGGTTCATGGGCTGCAGTCCAGAGAAGCAGCATGCTCCAGGTATCTCTGCAGAGAGATAGAGTCTGAATATAGGAAAAGGGTGTATAATTTTGGAAGGGGTTTCAGAGGGGCTTCAGGCAGAAGGAAGGAAAAAGTTTGGTAACAGAGAAGAGGAACAGCTGAGGGCTTAACAAAGTGAAAGCAACCACTGTCAGGAACATTTCCATAGCCCAGAAGTCAAGTGACCTTCTAGCATCAAGCCCTAGTCCCTTTTGCCATGTTCTGAGACACTCCTGAGAGAAGCCCTTGCAGCCATGCATCAGCAAAGCTGTTTCTCTCTTGGGTCCTGCTTGAGCGTGCCGAGCCCTGAGCCCTCCACAGGGGCTGTGCCCTGCAGCAAGGCTGGGACAGCTTGGAGAATGGAGCAGAGGATCTGCCCTACAGGGAAGGTATTTCCCTGCACCACTAGACCAGACAGCACTCATGCAGGAAACATTTAAAATACTATTCACTGACAAGTAATTGCTTAAAGTAAAAGTTAAAAAAACATCGGTAAGAGATATAAATTTAAGGAAAAACAAATAACCCACTGGTGCCCAGCCTCACAGTCAGTCCCTTGGTATGAGATGAAAAAAAAAAAAAATTTCTTTGTTTAAATACTGTTTTGCCTTTCCTAACACTTACTGTGCTGTGTATTTATTCCACTTCTTAAACAGCCTGCATCCCTGAAGCCCAGAACCACACAGTGCTGGGGAGGAAATACTCACTCCTGGCTCCACCCTAAACAGCAAAAAGTTTTCAGGCTGTAATGGTTTAGGGTCAGGGTGGCCCCTTAGACCTGTAACAGATGCTCTCTGTTAACCCCCCCTCCCTCCCCAATGGGGAAGAGAAAGGGAGTAAGGGAGAGAGACTTAGTGATTAGAAAAGGAAACTAGAACAGCTTTAATGATGATAATAATAATAAAACCAGAATATGTACAAATATATACAAAACCAGTATAGAACCCAACCCCCTGATGGAAATTACATCACTGCCACCACTGATGCTGTGGAGCAGGCACCGGGGGAGTCCCAGACTGGGCCCAGCAGCAGATGGGAGCTGTGTTCAGGAGCTGGATTCTGGTATTGGATTCAGGAACACACAGATCAGGAGCAAAGGCAAAATGGACAGGGGCCTCCTTGGATGCTCTGAGGAAGGAACCAAAAGAGGACCTGAGCCAAGACAAGCAAAGCTGGCAAAGTGGTCCAAGAAGGGAGAAGAGCCCAGGAGCCCCCAGAGAGAGCTATAGACCCTCCAGATCCCCCTGCTTTATACTGAATATGACATATATGGTATGGAATCCCTCGTTGGTCAGTTTGGGGTCACCTGCCCTGTCCTCTCCTCCCTGCAGGTGCAGCCTTTCACTTTCCTGTACCCCTCAATGTGGTACACAGGATGCAGCAGTGGCCTTGGTCTGCACACCAATGCTTGGTAGTAACTCTAAACATGGGGCATTGTCACTGCCAGCAGCAGACACTGCCTGGGAAAACAGGCTGCCAGCTTCAGAAAGTGCAGTTAGTTAGAAAAATCTATCCCTAAACAGTATTAGTTCTGTTCTCACTGAAACCAGGACACAGGCAAAGGAAGCAAAAGGCACAAGGTTCATTTTGCAGGTTGCATACCTACATCAAAAGGAAATCTAGAAGAGAATGATGCAAGAGATGAGCTAAACTTGGGGATAAGAATTAGCTCCACCCCATAGTGGAAGGCTATTTCCAGCTCATCTATGCAGTTCAGCTCATTAACTCAGCACAAAACAAAGCACTTTTTTTCTGCTGCACTGATTTTTCTGCCAAATTATTGAGTTGAATCTTTATAGAGAGGATCCTATCCTCTCTACCCTGGTCTTATTCCAGGTGCTAGTGCTTGCACAGATATATGGCAGGATTGTAAATGCTGATTTGAAAAGGAAAGAACCTTAGTGAGCAGTGGTCAGCAAGATTAACTTAACCCATTTTATGGTAGCCCATAAAACTGGTGAGACAGGAATTGTACTTCAGCACTTCTGTGCAGCTCTTTATCTGTACCTACATCTGTAGAAAACAGCATTTCTAATACAGACAGAATAATGTATAACCTATGATCTATACAGTAGAGTCTCTACATAAGAGTATAACGTAATCTCTACAATATATTGAAAATGGAGGGTAGGGAGTGGGTGGGCATGAAAAGTGACCATCAAAGCTATGCATAGGACCTTTTTGGTTCCTGCAGGACTGATGGCTCTTGTGGATTCCACATCTTCTTCCAAAAGACTAACACCTGGTGGGTTTTCTCTAGCTGAAATACAAGCTATTGCCATTTTCTGTTCTTTAGGTTACAGTCAGCTCTGCTGGACACAGAGCTCCTCCACCCTTCACAGAGGATGCCTGGCCTCTCTGGGACCCTCAACACCTGGCAGGATTGTTCTAAGCCTGGTCTCCTGCCTGACAAGGAGACTGGCTGTCAGAGTCCTCTGCAGTCTCCCATACTTACTGCCAGCAGGAGAGAGCTGCCTTGAAGATGCACATAGGAGAACATGATGGCTCTTCACAACGTGCTCAACATACTTGCACTGCTGAGCAGGCTCTTCAGCAGCACCAGGTTGACCTCGAGTGGACACCACAGCCACATAGCCAGTCACATCATGAAACCTGCTAGCAGCTTCCTCAGTGCCATTTAGCCCTGCTCATTCAGGAATGAGTCACAACCTTGGCCACAGCTTTCCCCTCTTCCAGAGAGCCCCAGATGCACATTTGTTACTTGCCTGTTTTTTGTATTTTCACCAGACAGTGAAGCAAGCAGTGCATCACTGTCTGATTAGCCAACATCTTCCTGGTGCCTGTGGGAATTACTGTATCCAATGCTTTTAGAGCAGGTACTGATACTATTTTCACCTTCCACTCTGTACTTTGAGCAATTCCCGATTTCAGGCTTTTATTTCTACCAGATTACAAAGATCACTTTACTTTAAATCCAGTCTCTATCCTGAATACATGTGAGCAAAAGCAACATGGGCTGTGTTGTGTTTTCTTTGACTATAATTACATATTAAAAGAAGATTAATTATAATGAATCTGCTTAAAATGTTGTGGTGCAGTGAGAGGACTTTCAGTTCCCTTAATTTAAGGTATTTAAAGCTACTCCTGTTGTGTCCTGTGTTCGCATTATTTATAGTTTTTTTCTTCAGTAGTTTTTCCTTCTGGTGAAGTCTGCTGTGTAACAGCCCTGGAGCCTGCAGGCTCACAGATGCAGACCAGCTCTCCATCAACTAGTGCTCCGAAAGTGTCCTTTAGGAAGGGTGGCTGTCAAAGGGTGCAAAGAAAAAAAAAAAAAAAGCTGAGGTGCTTCCTTGAGGTCCAGGTCTGAGTCCCAACCCTGCCAGCAGGGCCATGCTTAGGTAAGGATACACAGGAAATTCAACACAGTCAGGGCAATTCAAACAGACCCCTTTGTCAGGTAAGAATATTATAAAGAACAAAGAATAAACAATCTTCTCTCAAATATAAAAGAGTGAAGAATACTTGTTTATAATTGTCATGTTTTAACCTCTTCTGATAGCTAAACATCACAGAGCCATTCACCCAGTACTTCCCCACACACACCCTCCTGGAGGAGAAAAGTAGGAAGAAAAAAGGTGAGACCCCCGAAGCTGAGATAAGAACATGTGTATAAAACAACACAAAGAAAGAAGAAAACACCAGTGCTAATGAAATGAAAAAGTAAGTAATAGAAGCCAGAAACACTCTACCTGTGCCCAAGACACTACCTTTCCCTGCTCCAGCTGCCCTAGAGCAAGTCAGAAACAGTCATCCTGAGACCAGTTCTCCCCTTGTATAGGGGCACGACCCATGGTATCAGATATCCCATTGGCTGGTTCAGTTGTTTATCCTGCCTGTGGCCCCCTCCCAGCTACTTGGGCCAGCAGCTGCTGGTGATAATTAACCTGAACCAAACCCAGGACAATAATTGTGTCTGGTACTAAAATGATACAATATAGTTTTATACTGCATTATATATAGGATGCTTCAGTGTGTGGAAATAAAACTTAAAAAAAGAAGGTGAGCAGTTTTCCAGTACTTTCCAACGGGGCATATTCTTGCTCATGTAAGGTCCCCACACTTAGTATCCTAAAACTCGATCAAAAATGATAGTGACTTTAAACCTTCTGCTTCTCAATACATTCTAATACTGGAATTTGTAAGTTTGTGTTAAACTTTTTTAAAAAATTAATAAAAATTTGAAAACTGCCTAAGCACAGCCATTACTGCCTGGATGCTTGCCACGTTAGCACAAAGCTGTTCAGAAAGTCTTGAGCATTGCACACTAATAGGATATACTTGGCCAAGGTGTAGACTTCCCTGAAGACAACAGCAATACATCATTGGTAAATTTAAACTATTGCATCACTACTTTGACATTCCTAGCAGTCACTGGTGGAGAGTTCCCAAGGACTCAGCACTGACCCAGTTCTTCTTTTGTCCAGATCAGTGGTAGCATGCCAATCAAGGATGAAGTAGGAAAGAAAGTTTTAGAAAATACCTTCATGCAAATGGAAAACAATGGAAAATTCCTAGCTTGGGTTCATTTCAGAAGTTATCCAAAAATGTAGTATCAGCAAACTTTCTGCTGAAAAAGAAAAAGAAAAAAAAATATCTAGCTGATGGAAAAGAGAATATATATATACACACAGAAAAACTGAAAAGTTACAGTTATATAGTAGCTTCCAAGTCAGTTACTGCCAATAAAAGAGTGCTGTTGACTGCAGAGTATCCAGGATTTGTTATTTTATTTGTTGATATTAAAGAAGGAAATAAAAAAAAAGTCCAACAAATTGGGAGTATGTTGCAGAGGGAAAACTTCCTTGGTCATCAAGTCCAGACTTCTAGTATCCCAGGCACCATATAATTGACTCCTTTTCATCTGAGTTATCTCTGATCTTCTAGGTTGGTGTGGAAAAAAAATCTAAAATGTAAGAAGCAAAACTAGCAATCAGACAATTAAAAAAAAAAAAAAGAGAGAAAGAGAGACACCTTTTTTTCTGTATCCTAAACAAAGCCACATTAGCAGTGGGAGCAGCTGTAAATACAGCAAACTGTAAGGCTCCAACAGATAAGGTGAAGACTAAAGTGTAGTGAAAGGTCCGATCAATTGGTGGTGAAGGCAAAACCAGGTCTCTCTTAGGATTAACCCCCAGATCACATTGTCACTCAAGAACCACCAAGAAGAGTCTCAAATAACAGTTGCTGGATTTTTCTGTGAATCCAATACTCAAAAGCAATAAGGCCGTGATGCAGCAAAATGTAGAAGTGTGTCTGGCCATAAACTGTTGGTCAGTTCTGCCTGTGCTCAAGATTTCCCTTCCCCACTAACAGCTGCAGAAGTGCAGAGGCAGCTCCTGGGACTGCATGCTTGTCCCCAGCCACACCAGCAAGACTGGGGCTGGTTCTCTGTCCCTCCCTCTGCTCTTTTGAACAAGAATGGCAGACTCAAATGATTGATCACTGGTGTCTTGAATAGTGGCCTTGACTTCCCAAAGACACCTGCTAATGATACTATCCTGTGTACCTGATAACAGGGATTTGCCTTGGATATTGCTTGATATGCTGAGAGGCAGAGAATGAAAAAGCTGATGTGCATATTAATAACCTTGATATCTTCACCAGGGAAGGGAGAAGTTCATAAGAAGCTTTCTGCCTCATGAAGCCTTTCCAAACCTATGCTCAGGAAAAGAGAAAAGGCTATTTTTAAATACATCATATTCTTAAAGAGGCACTTGCCTGGAAGAGACGTAGCTTTGGAAACCATTGTTTAATTGCAGCCTAATAGATAAAGCATTGCTTTGGGCTTTATGAGAACTAAAGTACAGTCTCTTTGCAACAAACTTTGCACTGCCTGGGGCTTTTCATGAGAATTCAGTCCCACAAGTTGTTCCTGTTAAGCTTGTGGGTTCATATGAGAGCTGTCAGTGTCTCCTTTCCAGCCCACGGGGGAGATGAGAATCAGCCCCATGCCTTTTACAGGAAGGGAAGGAAAAGGAGAAGCAATAGCTAACTACATGAGGCAGAGGGAATTGATTGCAACCAGCCGGATATAATTACATTGTGGAGGACATTTAATATTTCATCTTGATCTTTGCTGTATCAGGAGAGTAAAGAAAATCACCATATGAGGGAGAGAGAGGCTGCAACTTCTCTTGATTTGAATTGTAAATTCCCACAAGCAAAACCACGAGTTAGTTTCAGACAATCTGTACTGCTGTTGCCTGAATGTATGTGACCCAGATTTCAGGGAGGACCAGAAAGCCACTCCACCTGCTTGGAGACAACAGTGGCACTAAGCTATCGTGGCAGGTCCCCAGCACAGCAGGTATTTAATCCAATTGTACTAATGAATTTCTCTCCTCCCTTCTCTCCTGAGTAACTACAGACATACTGTCACAGGGTTTTCTTGTTAACCACTGCACGGAGGAAAGGGCTTTACATTCCACAATTTTAAATGGCTCCAACCTCAAACCCAAACCTTTTAAACAGTGCAGGTTTCAGTTATGACCAGTGTTAAGTACTGTGCACACACATGAGAAGAGACAACTAAAGCTCAAGAAAGTTTTTAATGTTGAAAGGAGACAATGGAAAGGTAAACAGGCTCTAGATCAAGGTCAAACAGAAAAACAAGAGGTAGACTAGAGACAAGAATGCCCACTATTTCAAGGGCATATATATATACACTTGGCAGCCCAACCCATGCAAATCCTTCTAGAAAGCACACCAAACCAGTGAATTCACCCAGCCTCCTCTGCCTCTTACTTCTGGTATCTGGCCTCCCCAACATGGGACATATGTTTGTTCTGATGGAAGAAAGCCAAAGACAACACCTAGCAAGAACCTGAAGAAGCAAAGGGACAATAAAGCATTACTGAGCATTCCTACACGCCAAAATATCTCTTTATAACTGACGGGACCAACATGTCTTTAGTGGTTTAGTCACCACTGAAACACTTCCCTGAGGTGGATCAGAGCTGGCTCAAGCCAGAGCTCATATCAGGGAGGGAATAATCGCCCCAAGAGCCCCATTTGTTTATTCTTCCTGCAGTCTAAGGCTGCCAAACACCTCTCTGCTTGCCTTGATCACTTCCACACTCATTCAGCCAACTGCAATCCAGCTCTATATATTAATTATCATAAACCAGGGGGAGATTTACTCATTACTCTAGATGATTAATCAGCTAGTCAGGCATAACACCACCCATGCCATTGTAATTGCAGTCAAATAGTAATGTTATATGCACTACAGTCACAGCTGTGATCAAACACCAGAGGAGTCTGGTAACACAAGTAACGTCATCTCTTCACAGTATCCACAACCCAGAATTATCTACAATCTGCAATAAAGACAGCTCATGAGATCAACGTCTCAGTACAGAGGAAAACTGGAAATAGACCAGTACTTTAAAACAAAAGAGGTTTATGGACAGCATGTGATGATAAGGATGTGACATTCATCTATGGTTTTCCTGACCCGGTGCTGACAGGAGCTGGTCTTGAGGCCAGCACACTGTAAAATGCTATCATAAGCATTGTCCCACACCCTGCTGCTGAGACACATCCCCCTGGCCCTGACAACCCTGCTTTTCCAGTGTGTGAGGGGGAAACAGCCCCTTACTGCCTTATGAAGACAAGATGGAGAGAGGAGGGCCAATCTCATCAGCACTCCATGTATCCTAAACCTGCTCTCGAGAATGACCACCACAAAGGGCTGAAGCAATGATCTGGAGAGACAAGACAGATTTCTTGGCCAATGCTTTCTTAAAATTCACCTCACTATTCCTTGTGTTACCTGCTCTGGTTTTGGAGCAGCCTGTGAACAGTCAAAACAGACAACTTGTTGAACAGAATTTACCAGCCTTCTTCATAGCTCCTCACATTTAGCTGAGCAAGTACCCTAACCCCTACATAACCTCCTCAGTAATTCTTTGTGCACTGACCCTCTTATCTCACTCACCTTGTCACTTCCTGCAGTGAAATGTCTCAGCTAAATTTCCATTAGCCTCACCCAGATCGCAAACCAAAAAATAAAGATGACTTTACTCCCCCATCCTACTGCCCAGAAGCCACAATGTGCATTTTTTTTCCCCATTCTCCATTTCATATAGGAGCAATTTCACCTCCAACTTTCTAAACTAGCAAACTTCTGACAAGAGGTTGAAGTCCTAGATCCTGAAGCAAGAAGCAATTTTTTCTCCTGCACCGAGAAGCAATTTTCACTACCTATATATTCATATGAACAAAGCATGTATTTATTGGGGAAAGCAGGTGAGAATGCCCTGAAGCCAGGTCCTGCATAAACACAATGACCAGTAGTGCTGTCCCCAAGGCCACACACACACACAGAGTAGGCAAAGGCACTGTCTACCCAACAGCCTCAACACCTCAACCGCTCTCAGACTCCAAAGCTGCTTTAAAATATCTTTTACAGCCACATAAATGGCTTAAAGTCATCATAAGTTTGGGTCAAGCATCTGAGCTCTGTCTCACCACTTGAGACAGGCTAGACAAAGAACATTTGGCTAACAGTCAGTCTCCTAGTCCTAAAACCCCTTGCACTGAAACCAAAAAGCTTAATGAGGTAGCCAGAGCCCAGAAGAAAGGATATAATGTAGAAACAGTATGAGAACTTAGTCATTACAGCAGCTGTAAAAAAAAAAGTATCTTTTGTGTGGTTGGGTTTTTTTAATGCATATTTTGCCCAAGGCTGGTGGTGTTCGCTAACAAGTGAGCAGCTTTTTGGTGGTCTGTAGGAAGCTGATTGGTCTTCCCAGTGGGGCAGTTTTAGTTCAGAAGGGATAATTTAAGACAAAGGCTATCAGCCTGTTGTCCAGCTTAGCAAAAGTGGCTGAGCCTCCTCAGGGGCTCCCTTCTGGTGGAATGAGTAGCTGCTTGACACAGGGATCTTTTCTCAGCCAAGTAATGAGTTGTATTGATTTTCGTCAAAAAGAAAATTGGACTTTTACAAACAATGCAACAAGCCACTTGAGTCAGGATGTTGCTGAAGGGATCTTGTGACCACCACAGTGTTTATCATGAAAGAAAAAAAAAAAAAGTCAGGTTTATTCTGCAATGACAGGTTACACCAATAAAAAACAAATCTCCCTTCAAATACATTGGGCAAGGACCAGACCAACATGCCCTGCAGGGACAGTTGATGTTCACTCCTTTGGAAAAAAGCTGCATGAACAACCCCTGTGCTTGTTCTCCCGCAGCAGGAGTCCACTGCTCTTTCCATGCAGTCTCTTTGCAGGGATCACATGAATGGTCTTACTGCTGGCCAGACACCTCTCAGCAAGGAGCACTGAGTTACTTCTTTTGGACCACCTAGTAGCTCATTGCTGTCAGTCTGATCAAAATAACTCTAAGGGCAGAGCCCCTGAAAACATCTCTCTCCTCATTCCTGAGCTATTGAGCATCTTTGACTTCCCAAGAAAGTCTCATCACATGGCAGACCCCATGGAATTGTCCTGTTCGCTTAGACCAGGCTATTCTGGTCTGGCCAGCATAGGTTTCATTCTTATGTCCTAAAGCTTAAAAAGATTAGCTCTAAACTCCATTTCAATTCCCATACCTACACCATATTCTTGAAGCTGACCTGACAGGAGAAAAATATTCAGCCAATTTCTAAACTGTCAGTGGAAAATGTTTCCTGCACTGGTACCTCTCCAAAGGTCCCAGTGCAGCTCTTTTGACCTTTCTGCAGGACACAAGCCAACAGCACCAAGATTTTAAGGTGGCTGGGAATTGCCCCTATTTCTGTCAGCACTCAGGTAAATCCTGCCTCTGCCATTGCAGTCACTGAGGCAGGACTCGAGGTGCTCTCCATCCAGCTCATGATGCCTCAGAAACCCAACCCCAGCAGGGTTTGTACTGTGCCACAGCCCCCCAGGGCTGCCACATCCTCAGGCAGCAATGTCAATGCCACCTCCAATTCCCAGCTACATGCTCAAAGTCCCCCAAGGAGCTCTGCCAGCAGCAGAGCAGTCAGAAAGGCAGCAGGGGTTATTCCCCTGATGTCCCATTCCCAAGGCTTTGCCTCGAACTGCAGTGTCAAGCACTTGCTGCTTCCTATGTCCCCAAAAGGCAGCAGGACTCCCATGCTGCTGTCAGCTCTCCACAAAAGCAGGAGGCATCTTCAGCCCTGCATTCAGCTGTCATACTGTGATAGTGCAATACCCAAGAGCCATGGCACCCAATTGCTTTTTACAGGTTGAATCAGAGATAAAAGACTCCTGTCTCTTGTCTTAAATTATATCTGTGGACTCTGGAATTAATCACTTATGGGCAATAATTTCTCTGATGAAACATGGACACCTGCAGAAATCTACAGGGGAAAACAACAACAACAACAAAAATAGTCAATGTTTGCAAAATTAGAAAACTAAAGAAAAAATCAACAGCAGTAAACTCAGCAGGGATGAGAAGTGTTAATTTTGTGTTGGTAATGGGAATTACAAGAAAACGGAAAATAAATAAAAATGCAAATTCAAAGTTACAAAAAAGCACAATTAAAAGAAGTAGCTGACATACTCTCCTGTATCAAAAAGGAATGTAATTATAATCACAAAATAGGCTCTTGTAATCTTTTTTGTATCAGTCATTTTTGTGGGTTTTTTTCAGTACACTATAAAATCTAGAGAAATATTACAATCTTTCCAGTAAACCAATGTCTTATTTAGTTTTAAAGACATGAAATGAAGAAAGATTTACAACACCTCCAGTTTATAAAACAAGATAATGTTTTCCTTTCTAATGGGATAAAGAAAGATTATGCCAGTAAATGGTGAACTTGCCAGCATCAGGAATGGTAAGTAGATATATCTGAGCTAAGTTAAATAAAATAGCTTTGGTGATGTGTGTAAGGAAGAGGAGCACCATGTTGTTGTAATGTGCTCAGCTTCCAACTGTCTTCCTAACCCAGCTCCTGGACTGCTCATTTTCCCCAGGAACCAGCAGCAGTTTGGTGTGTCCATCCCCATCAACATTAGTGGCTGAACAGAGTGTGGAAAGGAGGTGGCGAAGGGCTGAGAGGTGAACAGCAGCTCAGAGTAAGGCATAATAATGCCATTTTCCAAAGATTCCACATTTACGGTCCCTCTTCCCTTTAATACAGACTGTTGGTTTAATGATGAATGAACTGGTTTTGATCCTGTTTATGGAAGTAACTGACCAAGATATTACAAATTTTGCTCCCTGCCTTAAATATGAGGTGTCTGATGTCACCTGATCATGTTCACAGAACACCTGACCTTCTTCCTAAAAATGGAATAAAAGTAGCAAAAGATCTCTCCCCTTGCTATCATCCCTTTAATAATTCTACAGAATTAGGGTGAATGTGCTGGTTATTTTTCATGTGCATTAATCACAGCCAAATTGTGCTAGAGAAGGAAAATGCACAGCCTGCTGTTCCCTCTCAGCACCTTTCTCTCACCCTGCTCTCAGAATAGTCTCAGTCTCGAGGGCACCTTCCAGTATGATTAACAGTATGAAATAAGGAAGAGAAGGAGATAGGAAGATGAAGGAAAAAGACCTTTTCTTAAAACTTAGACACAACTTTTGGCTTATCAGAGCAAGTCAGCAAAACATCGAGAGCATCCTGCCCTTGCAGCCATGAGCTTCCTCAGCTCATGAAATCCAGACAGGTGCATGATCACCTGCTGTCTCTTTCTGCAGTCTTATTCCAGTCTCTGTCCAGAACCCCACTCCAAACTTTTATTTCCAAACTTTAGGTGTATGAGAAACACCTGCCAAGCTCTTCTCTCTTCCTGTTGCGGATGTGCTTAATAAAATATCCGCTAAAGACTTAATGAATTATGAATCACAGAATCACAGAATGTCTTTGGTTGGAAGAGACCTTCAAGATCATCTAGTCCAACCTTTGACCCAACACTGCAAGCTCACCACTAAACCATGTCCCTGAGCACCAGGCCCACACGCCATTTAAATGCCTCCAGGGATGGTGACTCCACCACTGCCCTGGGCAGACCATTCCAATGGTTGATAACCCTTTCAGTGAAGAAATGTTTCCTAATGTCCAGCCTAAACCTCCCCTGGTGCAGCTTGCAGCCATTCCCTCTGGTCCCGTCACACGTCACCAGGGAGAAGAGACTGTTCCTCTCCTCACTCCAACCTCCTGTCAGGTAGCTGTAGAGAGTGATAAGGTCTCTCCTCAGCCTCCTCTTCTCCATGTTAAACAACCCCAGCTCCCTCAGCTGCTCCTCACAGGACTTGAGCTCCAGGCCCTTCACCAGCCTCATTGCCCTTTTCTGGACACGCTCCAGCTCTTCTATGTCCTTCTTATAATGAGGGGCCCAGAACTGAATGCAATATTCAAGGTGTGGCCTCACCAGTGCCAAGTACAGTGGGACGATCACCTCCCTGTTCCTGCTAGCCACAGTGTTTCTAATACAAACCAGGATGCCATTGGCCTTCTTGGACACCTGCCCACACTGCTGGCTTCTGTTTAGTCGAACATTGATCAATACCCCCCGGGTCTATTTCCAGCTTGCAGCTTTCCAACCACACATCCCCAAGTCTGTAGGTTGCCATGGGGTTGTAATGACCCAAGTGCAGGACCCAGCACTTGGTCTTGTTGAACCCCATGCAATTAACCTTGGCCCACTGATATAACCTGTCTAGGTCCCACTGTAGAGCTTCCCACCCTCTAGCAGATCTACACACCCACCTAGCTTGGTGTCATCTGCAAATTTCCTGAAGGTACACTCAATCCCTTCATCCAGACCATTAATAAAGATATTAAAGAGAACAGGCCCCAGTATTGAACCCTGGGGATCACCACTTGTGACCAGATGCCAGCCAGATTGAACTCCATTCGCTGCCACTCTTTCGGCCTGGCCATCCAGGGTTTTTTATCCAGTGAGGTAAAATTTTAGACTGGCTCACCCAGCTTGTGAACCCATGGCCTTAGATTGTAAACTCCTTGCAGAAAAGACCTTCTGCTGGTGGTGTATGTGGCACTGGACCAGCACAAAGAAGTGTTCACCCATGTATAGGACACCTAATGCTACTGTGAAACAAATGATACAGACTTCGGGATTACTTACTATTTGAATAACTATGTGACATCTAAAATGCGTCAACCTAAAGTAATAAACTATTTTAAAACTAAGCACATGATAGGATATGAAAATAAAATATAAGGCTATTTAATAAGATTAAATACTAACAGACAGCATTAGGAATTTTACAGTAATAATAACAGGAAGCTGCTACTTTTTGCACTGTTACTTAAATATTCCAAAACAAATCAATGTTTTGTAAACCTGTGGAACTCCTATCCAAAAGACAGTGAGGCTGCAAAAAATTACAGGAGCTCAGCTGGATGCAGAGAAATTAATTGAAAGAGAAAATCATTGAGGATTTCTTGACAGACAAACTGCATGAGGTTCAAGGAATTCTTTGAGGTGAAAACAGTTGTGAACTGGGAGACTGTAATGTTGAAGAATGGTAGGAGTATAACATATGAGTGCTGAGTCCCTGTGCACCCACCAGTATCTACTGCTGGAAATAAAATACTGAATTAGATGGACCCTTGGTCTGAATGAGTCTGGAGTTCCTCTTTCTTTTTTCTCAATTTGTGTATTATAAAGAATAATGACATTTTTTTTGCAACCAACCATCTTTTTCATATTTATTCTTACCATTTACTTTATTCTTGCTATTATAAAAACTATAAAGTCTATATAGGTATATAAAATCATGTAATGTCTTATTTATTTATAGTACTTTAGGTTAATGATATAGCTATATGATAAATACTATTCATGACCTGTATACATTTTTAACCTTCATTTTTTTCTTATATAAATCTAAATATGTGGGTTTGTGCTTCTCACAACATCAAGAAATGGAATTAGTAGAAATTTGATATTACATATTTAATGTTTAACATGTGCATTTATCCTACCTGTTGGGATTCTGATGTTTATGTTGGACAATGTAGCTAAACCACTTCCCCATGAAAAGTATCCATTGGTCACCTACAAAACAATTACCATATGTCAGATACTTAAACAGGTGAGGGAAAAAGATAGAATGCCTAATTTGGATTTAAAACATGTTACTGAAAGAAATCTGTGATTAATAGGCATGATAAGGTATGCTCACACACACACACACACAAAAACCAAGTTAGGTTAGTAAAGATTTCAAAATTCAGAAAGTTTCTGAATAAAAGAGGATATACACAAATATATACACAGTAGGAAATGCAATAAAGGGATTATCTTGAATTGAACTCTACCAAACACTTTATTTCTGTTGAGTATAAGATTAAAGACTAAGAGTAATGATCACAAGATCTCACAGGTAACAATGTAAGTAGCATAGCTTATCAAGGAATGAATCATCCTTTATATTGTGATATATGTCCTTTTGTGAATGGATTCCTGAAGTACACATAGAATACTCACAAGGTTTATGCTAGGTGTGAGAAAAATGTTCCCCAGTGTATGTGAGCCTTTTTGTATCTCCTTTGGAACTGACAGGTTCAAGAAACATCTTTGCACAGAGCACAAGCGTATTTGTGGGGAAAATTTGGCCAACATGGCTGAGAATAATGTCATAATAAATGACATGTCATAAAAAATGTCAAAAAAATATTCAAAAGTTTTGATTTTGGTCCTAAGAAGTGCATGAAAGGAAACTCTAAAGAGTTTTATATTCATTTTTGCATATCAGAGTATCTAGTTTTTGTTACTTTAGACTCATGATGCCTCTGTTTCCTGAGGAGACAGAGAATCATTATAAAGATCTGCTTTGTAACAAATTCTTCTCAATTTAATTTTGGCTGAAATTAATTTATTTAAGGGCTTGTTCTTGCAGCAGACAATTTTCCCTTGGAAGAACAGCATCAATTGGGTGCTATCGGGTGCTGTTCAAGGAGGATCTGCTCCTCCTAAAGAATGAGACAATGTTTTCAAACCACCTTGATTGCGATATCATCTATCTCCACAGGTCGTGTTTGCTTCCTTGCTGGCTGTTCATAACTTTCAAGTTGATACCTCAAGGGCTGCCTTCTGTTGATGGCCTTGGTGTGCTACACAGTGGAATGAAGAAAGGAGACAAGTTTGAATTCTCAAGAGAGGACAGTATTTAACCTTTACACATATTACCTTTATTTCTCCCTCTCCTCAACATCTAGACTTTGTCTGTCTCTCTCTGTAGGGATGGGCAAAATGTGGACAAGAGAAACAAAACAAATGCTGAAACAGTTTCATTTTTGTTTCTTTTATTATAATTGTTAAGCCACATAAAGAAGAAACATACAGTTTTATGTTGGCAAACTAATTTAATTCAGCTCAAACTAAAACTTATTTTGTGCTATTCCTCTCTTTCTGTTGATGTCTTCAAGTTTCAGTAACATTTCAAGTTACAGAATCAGTTTGGAACAGTTGAAATACCTAGCTTTAGAAAAAGATCAAAATGAAAAGGTATTTTTTCCTAAATTAACTTCACTGAGCTTTTTGCCCTCAGATTTTACTCAGATTCGCTGTATGTTTAGTACTCCTGAAACTGCATTTAGGAATGAATTCATATTTCACAAAGTTTCATGTTGTTTTTCCTACCTCCAGTTCTGAATTTCCAGAGTAGGCAGCAGTCCTACCTGAAGGTGCCCAACATACGAACATACGATGTGTTGTACTGGCAATATACAGCACAAACCCCATAATCACCAGAAATGCATCTGGGCCTTTTATAAAAATTGAGAAGGAGGAATTTGAACCATGTGTAAATGCATTAGTGTGATATGGGGGCTTACTACTACTGGCACTTCAGTAATGCTTAAATGCGTTTCGACACCCTTCACATCACAGAAACACAGAGATCTGGAAAATAGAAGATGCAAAACTGTCTAGTTTTAGAGTCAGGGTGGAAGACAAAGCTCCCAAGCCCTATAAACAAGGCCGTTAGACTTCTACATGGCTATTTGGCCTCTCTGCTTTGAAATTTAGTTTCATAAAACTGAACTTACAAGTCCTGTGTGCTTCTTACAGGATTCATAAGCTACAGAGCTGTCTCCACCTCTCCAGCTGTCATCTCCAATCTCATCACTCAGAAGAAACTCATTCAGCTTCTGTACACTTGAAAGAAAACAGGACAGTGAGTTAAATAAACCCAGGTTGCCATGAATACATATCCATCTTTATGCAGTCCAGCCAGCAGGATGAATCAGAAGTGTTCCAAACGAAGTTCCCAGGAAACTTTTGGTTTCCTATTGGACTGTTGGCCATCCTGATGGCAAGTGAAAAATTATTTATGTAGAAGACAGGCAGATGAAACTAATTAAATGTCCTACTGGTAGATGGAAATGAAGAGGAGATCTAATCATGTGAGCACCACTATAGCTCTGTGGGAATGGTTTTCACTACAGCAAGAGCTCTCTTTGCCTACTTCTTAAAACCATCCCCCAGGAGATACAGCACACAGGTTCAATTTATTCCTCATCACAGAAAGATGCGATCCTCTTTCTGCCCCACTTCCTTTCAGACTGCTGTAAGCACCTGGATCTTTCTCATTCTGAGGAAGGGATGAACAGAAGCACCCACTGGTCACGGTGAAGCTATTTTACTTTGCAAAATCTAAAATCAAAGTGCATTGAGCCAGAGACTGAGAAAGCAGAAGGACATACAACTTCAGATCAGTAATTTGAATGTTAATATGCAAATAGGAAAGCAGCCCTACATCAAACCCTGTCTGAGCATTTCATATGAAATTATCAATACATATTAAAGCCACAGAGATACTGGTTAGCAAGAAAGCACTACTATAGCTACTATTTCATCCTGACAGTATACCTGTTCCTATCTCCTCCTGTGAAAGGAAAATTTATGTGTCTAAGTCCCATATCAGAATTTCAATCTCACATAAGTGCATCAAGCAAGAATTTGTCTTCTAGTAGAAGGTAAGAGACCTTGTTCTGATCATCTGCCTAAAAATACATCAACCATTACTTTGAATTTGAATGAGGGCAGGTACCCTCAAAAGCCTTCAAAGTACTAGATTACACTTCACAGTAAAATGGAGATTCTGACCAAAGTATAAGCACTTAATCATAACATAAACAAGTGCGTACTCTTATACGTGAATTTGATTGATGATAAAGCCATTGAGTGGCCAAGCACACATTCTTCCTTCTTCATTTTGGGGGATGTTATGTTCATGGGAGAAAGATGTTAGGAAATAAGTTTGCCAAAGGGTAAAGTTTGTTTTGGCAAATATGGTCTTTAAATAAAGTCCTGAGGGGTGGCCAGCAGTTCTAAGGAAAATGTACACACCATTTTGATATTAGGACTATGCTAAACATAGTGCAGCAATGTAGAGGCTTGGATGATTTATAAAGGATACTTGAGATTTTCCACTAGTCAGAAATAATTTTCAACCTAGAGAAAAGCTCTCATGTGGCCCTGCTCTGGCTTTGGTAAAAATAAACCTATTTAATTTTATTTTTCTTTAAGTGAGTGTGGTGCTGGCAAATGGCAGCTGTGGAGCCTGAAGTCCCCTTGACTGATACTTGTTATTTTCATTGCCCACCAAAAAGAGGCAGTGGCAGCAGCAATGCAATACCCTGCCAGGGCGCCTCAGTCTTGGCAAGAAGGAACAGTTTTTCTGGATGGGAAAGTTAGTTCAGTCTCCACGTCCTTCTAGTGCTTGGCATCTGACATGTTACTGCCAGTCAGGTGTCAGTTTGTGCCCCCTGAGACATCTTGGCAGTGTGTATGTCTACATGACTTCCCCATGACCATAACTCTTTCCATACAAATCACTGATGCAACAGCCAAAAGTCTGAAATTTGACTTACTACCAACGAGCTCCCTTGAGATTAAGTGCTCTGTAGACCAGCATGAAGAAGGTTGTTGTGTTGGGCTATTTGCAGAAAGAAATGCCTGGAACATGTAAGTGTCTTATGAAGCAACACATATTATGAGTTCCTCTTAATTTATTTATTTATTTATTTATTTAAATCTTCTCCATATCATGCCAACTTCCTCACTGTCCTGCCATGCAGATTCCTTACCCTCACAGGAAAACTCCCAAACGTGTGCCTTGCCATGCTTCCTCTCCTGCCATTTAAGGAACACTTTAAAGGAACTCTTTACTGCCATTTAAGGAACACTATTTCCTCTGTAAGAGAGTCCTGCAAGGCTCAGTTTCCCTTAATTAACTAGTCCTTCAGTGTCCAATGTTTCTCCATCCACTCTCTTTCCTAAGAGAGTCCATGCTAGTGCTAAACAATGAGAGACAGGACAATGCCAAATTCTCACTTAAAGCCCAAAGTATCCTTTGTGGAAGTACAGTTAAGGCATAGGTGTAGCCAGACTTAATAGCGTCATACCAGACTCTCTCATCCTCCTCTGTGTTGACAAGAGTCCAGATGAGTACTAGGTGAGAGTGATGGTGGGAGTCCATGCTGTGAGAAGAGGAGCATATGTCAAGGAAGGACAGTCCAGCTCTGAATCTGAGATGCCAAACTTGGTGAAATTATAAAAAGAATGGATCTTTTTTTATTATTTTATTTTGTGTGTGTGTGTGTCTCTTTATCATGCAATAAAAAGAAATGGTTACTCTGATTTCTTTCTCATTTTTGAACATCAGAGGCCCACCTCTAGATTCAATTCCATGTGAACAGGTAGAAACTACCTTTTCTTCCAGCACCTTTGCTGTTGTAATACTGAACGTAGGTGTTCAAGAGTTGGAGAAACTAGAAGAGCCATTTACCTTACGATAGCCTTGACTGCAAAACGAACCACAGTAGAGAGCAGGAACAGTGGTGTGACCAGGATGTGAAACAAGGACAGTGATGCAAAGGCCTGAGCAGGCTGCAGTGGCTTGTCATTGGTATATGCATAAGTCACAAAGGTCTGTAACATCAGGAAAAGAGCATGTCAGGTTAAGGACTCTTTGAAAAGGATGGACAAGGACAGTAGATTATTTTGTTCAACTAAGGCCAATAACTATATAACTGAATTTACTGTGAATCACAGTAAATTGAAGAGTATTTTCTATTAAAGTGAAAATAAGAAATAATAAGATTTCCACTGATTTCAAGAGATATACACATTTAAGAATGAAAAAGTTTTCTTTGTAACATCAAAGCATTTAATTTTGTAAAGTGTTGTTAATTAACTTCACGGTTTAGAGGAAACACACAACCCATAAAAATCATTAAGAATCTTATGTGTTTTTTCACAGCTAGAGAGCTATGGTCGTATTTCACCCAGTTCTGGTACATACTGTTAGCAAACTCTGAGTAATACCCTTAGAATTTGGTCTTTGAAGACTCCTTACTGAGCAGCATGCTGTATTACCTCTACTGCGTTAGGCTGAGATTTAAGTCTGGCCAAAGGGTAGGCAAAATTTATTTCTTCTGAAACTGCAGAGTACCTTTGTCTTGAATATTGGCATGGTGGTTTATAATGCACTTTAAAACAGGAATGATTTTTGCTGCTAGACAATAGAAAAGCAAAGCCACCAAACAAGAATTTCTCAAATTAAGTCTTCTTCCAAGTTGCAATGACTTTTTAAAAAATTATTTATTTCTTATAGTAAAAATGTATATTTCTTTTTGGTTTTACCAATACAAACCAAAACTGGTGAAATACCAACTCGGGGAGTGGGCATTTCCAGTGTCATGCTATCCTAGGTAGCAGGGGCACATTAACTCATCTGCTGGTTTTATGAGGAATATGTCCTACAGTAACAATGGTTTCCTTTTTCTCTTTCTCCAACTCTCTTTTTCTCTCTCTTTGTAGAAAGAAAAATGAAAAAAACATAGCTTACTGCAAGAACAGCTGCTATTGGTATGGCTGCATTCATAAAAACTGTGAAAGAGAAAGTAAATAGGCATCAAATTCTACAAAATAAGTAAAAAAAAGTTTACAATTAGTTGCATGGCACTAGAAGAAACCAGTTATTTCCAATTCAAGAACTCCCAAAGGAAAACTGTTGTGCAGGAAGAAATTTCCTTCCATGACAGAGAACTCTTAAATACACAAAGAAATTACCCTCTCAGATCTTCTACATTACCGAAAATATTATTTATTTCAGACACTCATTTATCTTTGCTGTAATCAGAGCTGGTAGTATTACCTGGGTCCTCCTTACCATAGAACAACTCATAACTGTGATGTCATAATGAAGGTGACAAAAACTTACTAAAAAATAAAATAAAATAAAAATTCAACAACATATGTTCTGTATTTTCAACTTTCTGTGTTTTGTATTTCAGTAGCAGTGTCAGGCACAGCTGTATCTAACTTAAGTTAACGTCAGAAGGGATGTTGACAAGAATAGGAAACATTTCTGAGTTCTAAATACATAGTTACTTACTGGAAAGAGATGTATGAAGCGCAAAGGTTTTGAGACTGGTGAGTTCCTTCATTCTTGTTTCTTCCACACTAGTACAAAATATGTGCTCCCAGGCATACAGCTTTAATAACTTAATGCCTTTTAGTATTTCATTGGTTTTCTTTAATCTCTCAGTAGAATAGTCCTTCATTTAAAAAGAAAACAAAGATAATAAATTGATAATGGTTTCTGGTTTAAATGAGAATGCTCTTTTCCCTTAACTTCTGTTGTAAAATTCATTAAGCATTTATAATATTATCTGTTTGTGATTTTGTACAGGCTTTCAGTTGCCATACTGAGTTAAACAATATGAAAGAACATGTTCTTTGGGGATATTAAAATGTTTACAATCATTAGGGAAATTAAGTGATCCTGTTCAGAAACGAAAAATAAATGAAAACATCTGAATCCTTCCCACAGAGGGTGAAACTCAGGGAGGTGGATTAGCAGGTAAGTGCTGTCCATAACAATAGACAGAAGACTACGTGTGTGTAATTGCTGATAGAAGATTCATTCTGAGATTCACACAGACCAGTTATGTAAGTAAGTGAGAAATTTATTGATATTTTTAGATAATTGGCCCTCACCAGAAAAGCATAATCACAAATATTTGTAAAATAATATTCCAAAGGATGCTGAGTCAGAGGAACTCAGAAAAGAGCAAAAAGAAAGATTAATTCTATTTCTGAAATTATGCGCAGGTAAATCCTATGTTGGTATAAGTTGGCACAACTCAACATTGATTAAACTGTGCTGAAGATCAGATCCATGTGTGTATAATTTGCTTACTGAATATTAAGATAACAATGATCTTTAAATATTTGACAAATCAAATGTCAAAGGTTGATTAAAAAGGTTCAAGGATCACAAGAATAAAGTTAAAAATTAGACAAGGTATCAGAAAACATTTCTAATTGGTGAACTAAGACAGCAAAATAAATACAGCACTGAAAAATGTACTTTAGATATTAATCCAGCAATGCAAGATGATTTTTAGAGAATACCAAAGCTTGGGGTGAGAGCATAAAGTCTCTGGCCATTTCAGATGGGGGGTGTACACATTCTTTAATACAGTCTTCCTATCATTTATCAGTTATTTGTACTGTTTCCTAACATCCTGTGAAATACAACAGCTGAATGTAAGAATAACACCCTTTTATGGAACTGAATTCAGGTGAAACTGTGTTAGTTGGGTAAAAACACACTTGCAGAGAAGGCAGGTCAGGGCCCACATACTTTTTTGAGATTTTTGTCTGACAAATGTAAGGAAGGGACACTGAGACACAGGAAAACATAAAGGGAAGGACAGTGAAATTAAGGGATGGCTCACCCAAATCTATGCAATGAACATTCACTGACAAGAACAGAATCCAGAACTCCTGGTTGCCTGTTCTCATTTCTGGATCAACAATGTAACAGAAGTAATTTACTTACGAGAGTGCTCTTCTGAGCCTCAGCCAACTTTGTAGCTATGAAGTACTGTATCGGAGCTAACAGTACAATGACAGCAGCACCAACCAAGGCACTCACTCCAAGTAAATTATAGAGTAGGATCACACCCATTATTATCTATGAAGAAAAAAAAGCAACAAAGAAAAAAAAAAAGTAGATTTCAATCTGCCAGAATGATATCAAGGAAAAAAAAAAAAAATAAAAATTGTTCTTCTAATAAACAGTTAAATGGTTCACAGGAATCAACTGAGCCTGTACTTCAAAAGGTCATGTTTGGAAAGTGTGGGAAATGAATGCAGAAGCCTTTATTTCTGACATGAACTGCATAGTTTGTGTTACTGCCTGCTAGTACTAATTCTAGACGAGGTTTGCAGAGAACTAAAGGCGCATTAAACTGATGGTGCTTGCCCCAAGGCTTTTTACAGAATTACTGGCCTCAAGTCTTATTTACACGAGAGCTCCTTACATCACTCTGGAATTATTCAAAGGTCTTAGGACTGTCATGAATCACAGTTGCATTCTGTCATAGTGGTCTGCTTGCAACTGCAGATAGAGGCTGGTCTGAGACAGGCACTGAAGCATGAAGCAGATATGCTGGGAATGACACAAACCTGAGCTTGTGCATCAATCCCAGGTAACTCTGGAGGAAAATACCAAGGTGCTACCTTAGCCCTACAAAGAGTTTGGGAACACTTCCCACAAAGGTTTACCTGGGAATGGCTCTGATGCAACTACGATTCTGTTGCCCGAGTTAATACAAGCTCTACTACATTTTCTACGTACTAGCTTTATTACATATATACTACATATAATTAATTATTCACTAGCCACAGCAATCAGACCCCCTGTTCATTTCATAACATTCAAAGTGTTAGCAGCAACACTTCCAAATAAACCTGGATATCAAACAGTGACTTAAAACTAAGCCCTCTGTATTATTTCTAGTCTGTGTTGTATGTAAAGCTTTTTTGTCTTTTTCTCCATAAACTAGATGATCTTTTGAGGTCCCTTCCAAGCCCTAACATTCTGTGCTTCTGTGATTTTACAACCCTGTAAACCCTACCCCATCCATTAGTAGTAGTAATATTGCTGACTATTACAATAGATTGCTGATATAACTTCAGCAAAATAGACTACTGTAAAAGTGGGTTCTATCACTTTTTAAACTTGTTTAATGTCAGTGGGATCATCTTTAGGTAAGGACCATGCCAATCCCACCCCAAGCTAAAATGTTGATGGTGCTACAGGTGTCCAAGCTTCATGCAAAATCAGGAGATCTTAGGTCCTTAAGTCATTTGCCACTTCTGAAGATTTGTTTCAGGCTAATAATTATTAACATTCCTTCCTACAGATCTGCCTGTAAATCTTTTCCAGCCTTGTTAAGAGCCAGAAGCTTACAGCAGCTAAGCTTGTTTAGATGAGAGCTCCTCTGAGCATTTTGTGCAGCACACTGTCTGTGCAGCTGTCAGACACGGAGTGGGATTCAATTGCTTTTTACTCCTGCCACAAAATGCAGTTACAAGTGGACACTGCAAATGCAATACTTAGATCAGATGCCTGTGCTGCTGCCATGGGGAAGAAATAAAAGTAATTACATGTGTCATTAGTGGAAGAAATATGAACAGGGAAAGGATGACAGGTCATCATTCTTAAAGTCACAGACATATCCATGACATGGAAATCCTGCCATTCCTCTGAGGAAATGATGGCCATGTTTCTGTCTTCCTAGTAAAACAGTGTGAAGTCCAGATTCCCCCCTGGATCCTGCAGTAGTCTCACAGACTTACACCCTTTTTCAGTCAGGCTGGAGGATCTCTGAATTCAGGCCCTTACTTTGATGCTCTACCTGAACAGGCATTGCCCATAGATTGGGGCACAGGAACAAGAACCACATTAATTGATTCGTTTCTATTGCAACCAAGTTATTGATTTGTCCCAGCGTCATCTCTCCCATGGACAAGTTGGATGTAGAAAGCCTCAGGATCTTATTATATATCATGGCCTGTAGGAAAGGAATAAAATGGAAGAGATGAAAATGATTAAATTATAAAACAGCAGCAGCAGGACGTTACAAACTGTGGTATCAGTCTTTACCTAAGCCCTTCTCCCAGTCTCTCACCTGATACAGAGAGAGAGATGGAGACAGAGTGAGAGAAAGCACAAGAGAGAGAACTGACTTTAAAAAACTTCAATTCCTCTTAAAAGGTTTGTTGCTTAATGCAGACCTAAAATAGAACAAAATGACAACAAAACATCAAAATTTAGGAGACTGGGCAAAGATCTATTTTAACAAACATCTGGTGACCCTGCTTTTCTGTGACAGTGTTTGTCAAAGAGATCCTTTTTTCTGACAAGATAGTTAAAATCATGCTGTGTTTTGACCAGGGTGGATATGTATTCTACTGGGTTTCTCTCCTTTACATGGCCTTCTCTTTCCATAAAATTTGTATGAGCTCAACAGGGTTTAAACTTAATCAGGTCGTATATCTACCAGAACTTTTAAAGACAAATATTTTGGGCCCAGTTTGCAGTTATGACCAAATATCAGACAATGCAGCTTCAAGGAAGTTTTTAAAATAATTTCTGCTCTTTTGACTGTAAGCAAGGTATATCCTGTAGAATTAAGCAGAAATGCCTACAGACCATGGTGAATTACATCAGCTGCGTATGGTCCTAGGAGTCCCTGGTTTTGCAATTGGGAGGCACAAAAGCATGAGGAAAAAATCAGGTACTCTTTCTTCACCAAGTCTGTACCATCTATTCTGGGAGAAGGCAAACAGTGTTTGAAACAGATACATCAATCACGATGTGCACAAAAACAGAAGCTTCCATGCTGAGATGATATTCTTACGGTTAGTTACACCTGGCAAAACACCAGTTCCGCCTTCTGTTTTGCACCCAGTGCTACTGCTGTCTGTGGAGTTTGGTCTGCAGAGATCCCTGCTACAGCCCACCCATGTGCTGAACTGGAGCTGCTGGCTCCAGTTCATAAAAAGGACTTTCAGAGAGGGTTAATGGATGCTGGTTTTAGAGATACAGTTCTGCAGATGAATCACTCCTGTCCCATCCCACAGGGCTCTGCAAAAAGGCATAAATATTCAGAATCACCACTCATGATACGTGGACAATGTTTCTGTAGAACAGCTCAGCCAGAGATACTCTGCAGATGACTGTTGACAGTCAGAAGAAGTAGCCTCATAAGCAAATGAACAAAGCAGATGTTGAATCAAAATGACACTGCCTATCTTCATATACCTAATGTCATCTGTAAACATATGTTGTCACATGCACAATGTGTTAAACTTCTACATTTTAGCATGACAGGTTTAGTTTTTAGCAAAAGGAATTGCTGCCATCAGTCAGTGATGACTGCATTTTCCAATTTTCTGTATAAAAACACAGTGCATATCTTCTCTTAAACAATTATTCACTGAATATTCAGATGAAGAACAAGATAAATAAAAGTACAAAGCCGGAGCTCTTGTTAATTAATTTCTTGGCAGATCATGGGAACATCTTTGCTCACCAGTAAAGCACCTCGTAGGTTGATGCCAGTTTCTGTAGTTACATAGTAGGATGCCTGCAGGAATGTCCTCTGCAAGATAAGGGCCAGGAAGAGAAGGACTGCCAAAACATAAACATTCCTGAGGAATTCCTCTGAGGAAAGATATGAATTTGATGGATCCTTCACCTGAAAAGAAAGGAAAAAATTATGAAAGTGGCATAGTCAATGTATATTCATGAGACACTGGAAACAAGGAAATTGAGTCATTGCATTAGAATAAAAAAATATTGAGAGTATTATGGGAAAGTTACAGAAATCAGATTTCTTACTGCCCTGTGTATCAAGATAATCTGGATACATATTAAATATTCTGCTCATGTTCCAAAAAATTAGTATCTTAAATTTTAGCCATTCTAAGGTTAGGTTAGCAGGAAAGGTACAATGACATCACCATGCCTGCCTCATCTTTAGTTTCTCCATCAAATTCAGATGATTTGTAGAATAGAGATGTTACTCAGTAGCAAATAAATCTCATTCCACCTGCACCACAAAGAAGCTGCAAGAAAATATTTTTTATTATATGGGATTACTTACTTATGTTGTATTTGCACATTATAGAAATAATTCCTTCTAGAAATATAGTCTATGACACCTATGAATTCTAAATCAAAGAAGAATGTATATGCCAGTGTTCCCCCCAAAATTAGGTTTAAATGACTCAATGGAAGGAAAAAAAAATCTTATTTAAATCACTTAATTCTTTTTCATTTTCTAGTTTTTATGTTCACTGTTCTGCTCTGTTTCAGGCAGAAAAGGAAACAAACGTACCAAAATACTGCAAGGAAGGCTGTTGCTTTGGTATTTCCGATCCAGCTGGAAGCAGGATGTACTCAAATTCTTACAAAAAAAAAAAAAAAAAAACAAACCAACAAAGCCACAACAACAAAAGAACAGAAGAAAAAAGCCTGTTCTACTGAAATACCCAGCCTGATTCTGAAATGAAATGTTTGGGAAATATTGGTAAGTAAACTGTGTGTCTACCTTCTTTAGTTTCCTTCATCGCTCTGGGTTACTGTCATCTGCTGTGGGACTGTGGGAAGGAGAGAGGTGATCTGGGAAGCTGTCCAGGCTTACCTCACTGCAGTGACTCCAGCCTCCCCACACCATGCACTCTTCCCTCTCTTCCATCTGCCACAGGCAGCTGGCACCCAAAATATGTGTATAAGCATCTAACAGTGTTTTCAAAAGGTCCAATGTCTGTAAGACACCTAAACCCCTCTGAAATGATAGGATTAAGTGGCTCAACCAGCCCAAGATTAGGTGAAACTAGGGCTGCTTAAGTGCATGAGTGGTCAAATAAATATATTTGAAAAATCTTAATATTCTGCTGCATCTAGCAACCTGATCTAGTGGGAGGTGTCCCTGCCATTGGCAGGGGGTTGGAACTAGATGATCTTTAAGGTCCCTTCCAACCCTGACAGTTCTATGAATCTATGATCTAACTTCTTCATGTTTATATAGTGGGAATACAAATAATAAAATAACGTTTGTAGATACCTTCATCAATGTACACAGAGTTCTCAGGAATTAAGGGGGAATAAGCATAAACACATTAATTCACATTAATTGAAAGTAGAGAGAAATTAAAAGAGAAACATAATAGTAAGAACAACCAGGAGAATGTTTATCAAAATCCATAAATTGAAAGCAAATGTATTCTGAAATGTATCCAAGAGAAATATTCACTGTCATCAAGCCAGGTCCTTGAGTGGTTTCAAGATCTCCAGTGATTTTAATCTTTTCTTTAGACAATGTTGATTAAAACTTTAAAAACCCCACAAGTAATACCACTGCACTGAAGAGTACAAAAGATAAAGGAAGTGTACAAGGTACAGATTTCTAAATTTGAGATCCAGAAATTTAAATATTTAAGCATAAAAGCCTTTGTTCAACATGAAAAAAAACCCAAACCCACAAAAAAACTCAACAAAAACCCAACCAACCAAAAAAAACCACACCCCCCCCAACAACAAAACAAAAACAAACAAACAAACAAAAACAAACCCATTTTGATGCAAAATGCACTTTGCCTTTTAACTCTGTGGCTCAAATCCGAGATGTGGAGGTTCAAGGATGATAAAGAGCTTTATTTGATAAGCTGCACAATTAAAGTCTCATTCTTCAGTGCAATAGCTGAATGAGAATCTAAAGCCAAATTCAGACCATCAGTCAAGAAAATTAATATCAGGAGCAAGCAGCCAAGGAGAAGATGTTTGGACGGTGATGATAGTCAAATGCTTTATCTGGAGGGGAAAATGTTATTCCATTACATACCTATCTGCTCATTCAAATACAAAACAGTGAATAAAGTCTATGGAGATGTTTCCATATCAGAAGACAGACATAGGAAAATTTCTTCATCATGTCTTCTCTTTTGTCAGCTAGTAAAATATTTTTATCTGTATCTTTTCACTAGTTACTAGTAAATTCTTGTGATAGAAAACATTCTGTATCAGCGCTTAGAGGTGGTCTCTGAAAGTTCAGTCTTGGTGAAACTTGAAATGAGCTGTGAGCTAGCATCTTTTGTTCTTCTCTAATATCAAGAATGACATTGAATAAAGTGGATGTTTTTCACCTTCTCACATACATAAATGCATTTCATCACAACAACAAGCAGCATAATCAGTCACAAATAGGGAGCGAATACTCTTGGCTTCCCAGAGGCAAACAGATTTCAGAGAGCTCAAACCTGTCAATGAATTCCAAATAGACAGATGGACAGAAGTTAAGCAAAATTCCCAGACTTATCTTTACTGGATGCATAATCAGAGGATGTTCTGCCTGAAATGAGAAGGCACAGTTGAAGAGGAGCAGAAAAGCTGTTCCTTCTTCACAGAACTGCAAGGGTGACTCCACCAAGAGGCAAACAGCTGAGCAACTGGGGGAAGTGTGTACTACATGCGTGTTGCATTTGTACCATAGACTTACACTACTTTATCACTTGACAGTCTCTCACAAAATATTACTCAATTTGCTTGAAAGAAAAAAATGAAATAATACAGTGATGATCATAGACATATACAAGCATGCAGCCAGATGTATTAAATGCCTGATATTAATCTAGAACTGCTACCAAAACAAAGTCTTTTAACCCATCTTGTCACGTTACCTTTTCTGTTGTATTTGTATTATTGGTTGTATTCTGGAAGCCCTGGACAATACCAGAAATGCATAATGGCCCAGCAAAACCCAGCAAGTCAGCCAAGTAACGGAACGTGCTGCTGAGAAGAATTGGTCGTCCAAAAGCACTGTACATGGCCAACCATATGGAGGGACTCCGATTGGGCTGGTCTGCTACCTTTTTCTGGGAAAGAGAGAAACAGGTATCAATGCACCAAGAAGAGTCCTCCCTGGCTGTATGCAGTAACTTCCATTTTGTTCCTGTCTGGGTGACAAGATGTAGATGTGGTAGCAAACGTGCCGTAGATATCACAGATTTCACACATCCTTCATAGCAAATTCACATTCTGCCTCCTTTTGGTAACTGTGGTTCCTCACCTCTAAATCCTAACACTTTTCTGAACCTGTGAACACAGGAATGGAATGACAGATAAATCATACTGGCACATAGTCGTTGCTCCTTGTCACGTGTGCACTCAGGAAAAGGTCTGACCTTTCAAGCCCTTGCTCATAGGGGTAATCTCGACTTTCACAGTAGGTGTGAAACCACTTGATCCAGTAAAGGCTTCTAATGTTAGAAAGAGATTGAAGGAAAAAACACAGACAAACACCTACAAGGACATATTTCAATTTAATTAATCTGGATTTTTTTGTTGTTCTATCTCTTGGATGCCTTCCAGGAAGACACATTTCAGCAGCTCACTAATTACTCTGCTCAAGGTGAAAGTTACAGGCTATGTTGGGTGGTAGGATTAAATCAGCTCCAGGTCCTTTCTAGCCTTCAGTTCTGTGAATCTATGCAGTATCACAACACTTGCCTTACAACACTAACCAGCAGATATCTCTGTATCTAGTCAGAGAAATTCTGATATTTCTGACGAAGAAAGTGGTTTACTTAACAGATCCATGGTCTGCAGAGTGCTTCCTTCTGCTTCAGGCAGCAGCTCTTGACACTTTAAAAAAGCATCTGTCATTTTTCAAGTAGCACGAGATGCCTGCAAGTTCTAACTCAAGCCAAGCCCTCTTGAGTGTTCACAGAGACATTTTAAGTATACCCCAGCAATAACAACCCCCTGCCACAACAAATTAACTGAAGAAAAGCAAGTCTGCCTATACCCTGCCTGGCTGCCTTGTCTTTTTTTCCTCTTTTCTCTGTTTTTCCTTTTAAGCCACTTTAACAGTGAGATAGAATAGGTATGTGGTGCCAAAAATGTACAAATGTAGAGGAGGGCCAGATGGCACTCTGGCTTCTAGAGACAAGTCCAGGCTGGTCATACCCAATGCCAAGAAGCTTAGTACAGAGAAATAAGCAGCATGGGAACAAATTAGAGCTAATATTTCAGGAAGTGGAATGAAAGAATGAAATCACTTCTTCTGAAGAGGAAAAGAGAACAAGGACCTCATGTGAGTTTCCCAGACAAAAGGCTCTGAATTTGTTGCTTGTTAGCTTAGGTCTTGTGTCAGTGGGCAAACTTTCATACGGTAGGAGCCAGAAGAATTCTGTCTAAATATTTGAATACAGATTTCAGGCATTGTCCACTGACATCAAGGAAAACATGAAAAGTTTGAACCCACTGTGCACAGACTTCATGGTTACACAAGTGGCAATATGCTATTTTAGCAGAATGTAGCAGCCATTAAAAGTTAATCTCAGACCCACTAGTTTACACTACATGATTGGAACACAGGTTTGGTAAACAGTCATCAAAATTTAACCTGAGTCATTTCCCTCATGCTATTATTTGGTAGAGAATCTCAGCTACTTTCAATGGTCATCATGTGCAGAAGGGATAGCAAGACAACAACCCATGAGCTATCTCAAAGGCATTTTACAATACAGAATAGTCATGGTCATGTTCAGCATCTTTTATCAAGGTGTGATAAGAAGGGTTTGGAAAGGAAGGGAAGACTTCTTTCTGCAGGGCCATGAAGCACAGCCAAGATCTGCTATCTCCAGGCACAGGCAGGGGTAACCCCACTTAATCCAGAGGGTGCTGGGAGGCTCCCCTCACCAGCTGTGGGAGATTAGTATAAAATACGCCGTGGCAGAAGAGACAAGGATCTATCATCTCTTCCACATTGCGGACCATGCTTCAACCTGGAGAATTCTCTGAATTCTATGGCTGTTTTCTGACCCAGCCATGCACAGACACCACATTTCTCTGTGAGACTGACCTGCAGCGAGTTCCACTGCCTGGCTCTTTTGCACTGGCTTTAGCCTTTTGGTTTATTTTAACTTTATCTATGAAGTATCAGTTTACTTTAGGGTTACAGACTGTTTTTGAATATTAGCAGAAATGTGCTAGAGGCTGTGGTAATCTCAAGACCTTAAACAGCTACAGAAAACAAAATATCTGCTGTGAGACAGCTTTGTAAACGTAGGTGCAAGTACCTCTTTGGGTATATTTTTGCAAGTGTATGTGTAGCACAATGCATGCCAAGGGAAGCTACGTGCTGCAAGTCTGTGTTAATGCACGAACAATAGCAGAAGTAACTTGCCTTTTGGCACCTGAACCACATATTTGTGCAGGCACACACAGTATCTGAGGAGGTAAATGACTGACAGACAACTGCTTGCATGCAGACATCGTGCCTGTCATTGAGAATGGCACAGAGACTCAGATCCTCGCAGTGTGTAGGTGCCTAACGTTCTTTGGTCTCTTTAAGTAGGATTTAGACACCAAATGCTTATTTAAGGAGCTTGGTCTAAGGGATGTACTTCTCCTTTGGAGTGGAAAGCTCAGTTCCAATCACTCCGTAGGTTTCTGCTTAAAGCATTTAGTCTCTAGTCTCTAGTCCCTGTAAGCATCAACTACAAAAGGAAAGAGAAGCAAACCACATATATCAAAACAGAAACAATTGTTCTGATTATGGTTTCATTTCAGAGGCCACAGAGAGAAGCCTGTAAAACCATCATTTGCTGGGAGCAGAGAGTTGCTCTTCCCAGCTGCCTCTCACACTACAGTTCTAAACCATACACTTTATGGAAACGCATTTATCTGGTGTGTGCAGGAATGGGATTTATAAGCTTTTGTCCTACACACTGCATTTTCCCAAGTGGCCTTGAAATTCCTGCATTGTCTCTGTTTATGACTGAGAATTGATAAGTACATACCAATTAGTGAGGTAGGCTCTTAAATCCTTCCTCCTTTCTGAAAAACAAAATCGTTCTGGTTTTGGCAGAAATCACCAGCTCTAAGCACAAAAGTAATGCTATAGTTTTGCCTCAGTGCATCCAGAAGTTTCCCTGGAAACTCCTGCCCTATCCAATGACTTTGCACAACCTGGGTTTTGTACTAGGTCTGGCTAATATGGAGATAATTTTCTTCATAGCAGCCTGTCTGGTGCTGTGTTTTTGATTGGTGACTAAAATGCTGCTGACAAGACACCAGTGTTTGGCTATTCTTGATGTGTGGTTTTGGCTATTCTTGATGTGTGGTTTTGGCTATTTCTCTTCCCGCAGAAAAAAACTGAAGATGAGTGTTTCCAGGTGAAACCATGGACAGAATGTCTTCTAATTTAAGATGTTCTCACAAATAGCTTAGATTTAAACAAAGCTTTCACTTTTAAAATGAAATCTAGCAAGTGATCAGTCTGTTATGGTTTTAGTTTCCAGTTGCTCTCAATCTGGCAACTCTCCCCTGCTGTAAATTCACTTAAAACCAAACAGTAACCATTGGACTGGAACTTCCTAAGCCAATTTTCACCTTGGAACAAACAGTCCTAAGTTAAAAATTCCTAAAACTGGGGTTTCATAGAAGCAAAAAAACCCTATAATTGCTAAGGCCAAACAGTGACATGAACATCTTTGGTTACCTTTTGTTCTTCATATGCTTCTTTGAGACAAACGTAATTTGTCAGTGCTCTCATTGCAATTGGAAGCTTTCCGATTGCCTTCAGGTCCACAGGTTTTTTGTGAGCAGATATAATAAGAGTATTCATCCACCAGTAAGTTGCCTTGGAGAGCAAATTGACAAATGGCTGCAGAAACCTCACCCCCAGGTCCTGTAGATCCTCTGGTGGCTTTACTTTCTGAGGGTTCATGAAAAAAACATACCTCTGGAGAGAAGAAAATAGACAGCATGTGCTCAGGAATAATCTTATTAACAGTAATTTTTTAATACAAATTACATGTGATAGGACTCCAGTGGCAAATTTGCTTTTAAAGGTAATGATACAATGACATTAGTTTTGCATGTAAATAGGAGCATTTCCATTTTGAGAGCATAACTGGCAAAAAAAATGAGCAATATGGGATGTGGACACAGCTCTGTAGCCTACCAGTATCACGTATCTTTATCTGAATGACATAAAAAAAGAATTCTTGGGATATAATTATATTATATATAAATATATAAATATAATATACTTTATATATTATATATATCAGGGGTTAGAACATATGCTAACTT
>JANIJG010019033.1:57822-79820 GCA_024611175.1 Megaceryle torquata
ATTATGGGTGCTGCATTCTGCTCCCCATCCCTGTCTTCCAATTCAGGGAGCTGGACCCTCAGGTAGCAACTGGCATTGCTGACAAAAAGTGAGGCAAAGTGAGCACTCAGCAGCGAAGCCCTTTCTCACAAGGTTCCCTCCCGCATCCAGTAGAGGGTAAAGATTCTCCTTAGCTCTCCTTTTACTGTTAATGTATTTATAGAAACACTTTTTATTATCTTTAATGATGCTGGCCAGATTAAGTTCTAGCTGAGCCTTGGCCTTTCTAATTTTCTCCCTAGATAATACTGCAATAATTTTGTACCCTTCCTGAGTTGCCTGCCCCTCTTCCATAGCTGATAGACTTTCCTTTTCTTCCTGAGTTCTGCCCAAAGACCTCTGTTTAGCCAGGCTGGTCTTCTACTGAGCCAGCTCATTTTATGGTACACTGGGACAGCTAGTCTCTGTGCTTGAGGACTTCCCTCTTGAGGAATGTCCAACCTTCCTGGACTCCCCTGTCCTTGAGAGCTACCTCCCAAGGCATGCCATTGACCACTCTCCTAAACATGTCAAAGTCTGCCTTCTGGAAGTCCAAGGAGGTAGTCCTATTGACCTCCCTCCTTACTTCCCTAAGAACTGAGAACTCTACCATCTCACAGTCACTTTGCCCAGGATGGCCACCAACCTTCACATCTCCCACTTGTCCTTCTCTGTTCACAAACAGGTCTAGTACAAAGCCTTCCCTAGTTCGCTCAGTCACCAGTTGTGTTAGGAAGTTATCTTCCACATGCTCCAAGAATCTCCAGGACTGCTTCCTGTCTGCTGTTCTGTATTTCCAATACAATACAAATACAATACAATACAAAGCTGCAAATAGTCAGCCTATTGCAGTAGATTTGGATGAAGCTACCAGGACAAAAAGTAGGAGGGTATCCTTGATCAGATTTTTCTCTCCCAGCTTCACATCCATAAAAAGCAAGTATTCCCCTAGAGCTGGCTACAAGGTTCCCTTCACCATGAACCAAGAGAAAGTGAATTCTTGGGGTGATTCAACTTACCTTAATGCAGGTGTCTAAAACAGGCTGAACCCTTTGAGTCCTGGGTTGGCTGGTCACAGCACCAAAGAGGTTCCTAAACCACCTTTTGGGAAGCCTTGGAAGGCCATAACTTGCTTGGCCTGTATTCTGGAGACAAAGTGAAACTGCATATGACTAATTTAAAGCTGTGAATGTCACATTTCAAGCTTGATTTGGCCATCACCACTCTCTGCAGGGAGACAGCTCTTGCTACCAAGCAAGGAAAGAAGCACAAGCTCTAATCCTCAGCCTGTAAATTCCTCCAAAGAGGATCCCAGCTGTTGTCTTTCCTCCACAGCAACTGCTGCTGCATCAGAAGAATAGGTTTTGCCAGGAAAATTTTTCCATTTTCTTTTTCTTTTGCCAAAATCCTTGAGGGCACTGTCACTTTTTAAAAAAATACATCCAAAAGAAAGCAGATATGGAGACAACCTGGCAGAAGGACTGGGTGACAAGGCCAGAAAGCAAGCAGTTAGTGCTGGGCTATTTCCAGATACATTGCGGTCATGCCACACATTAATAAGCTGAGACAGGCATAAAGATGGGCAAACATTTGCCTACAGAGTCAGCAGCTTCATACATAGATACAGTCATTGAGAAACTCAGGAGCATGTTTCTAGTCCCTGTCTGTGCAGAGAAAGTCTAGGGAGTAGGGACACAGAGAACAGGAAACCCAGAGTTCAAATAAAAAGCCTTCAAAGGCTCTTAATGTGGTTAAGCATACAGAAACAGACCATGGCAAAATGTACCATGGCAAAAAGGTATCAGAGTACTTAGTACACAATGCCTGAGTTCTCAGGCAAGTGCAAAAATCTCTTCTCCTGCTGGCAGTGTCTGAGACACAAAAGCAAAGCCTTGCATATGTGTTTCTGTGGAAGGATGTTCCCTTTCCTCCAGCCTGGAAATCCAGAACCTCGTAAGTCTTTCCATGGGAGGTTCATGTTCTGTAGTATAGATGTTTAATGCTGTAATGGCTGCATCCAAAACCTGCTGAGAATTTTGTGCTCTTGAGATGGATCAGGCCAGCAGCAGGTATGTAGCATGGCCTGAAATCTCAGACTTGCAATGGTTTTGTTCTCTGTGAATAGAGATGTGCAACAATCAGCTGTGGCAGCAAGTGGCTTGAGGAGTATTTACTGAAAGATGAATTTTCCTCCCTGTCATGCCCAGAGCAACACAGTCAGGCAAAACAAAGTGATCACAGAAATTACACAGTGACAGAACCAAACATGTCACAAGAAAAATGCCTTCTGGTGTTGTTTTGTTGTTTCTGGGGGGGGGATTTCAGTTGGGTTCTGAAAATCTCCCAGTGCTCCCATCAGTTATTTGATCAGTTTAAAACATCTCAAAGAACTATTGCAGCTTTCTCTCTATGACAGTGACCAGGCACAGCTTTGGCTGAAATAGCTCTTCTCTTTAGTAATGCAGACTTCTCTTGAAGCCATCTAGCTTGCAGGACATAAAGTGTTCCAGCTCACAGGATCTATTTGAGTCCCATGAAGGTTAACGTGTTCTTGGGCAAGTCATCTTGGAGACAAACCTACCAGGCAACAGCAAAGAGGATCCCCTGAGCTTGCAGGGTAATGAACTTGCCTACCACCCCCAACCCAAGGGATTTGGCAGACTTGACTGCCTGGCCCTCCCTGTGCCACCTTACAGCTCTCTTGATCTTAAGACATCATACTAAAGGATTTGTGTAATGGGCTAACAAAGGTGATAACAGTTGAGGCCCCTAGAAACCCTCTAGGGAAATGCAGCTGACACCTACTGACTTTCTCCATTAGATCATGCATTGCTGACTCCTGATGCGATCTTGACCTCTCAGTCCCATCATGACATCATCTACATTTTCACACAGGCAGAGGCAGAAGAACTGAATCCCATCAAGCAGATTCAAGAGAAAATTTTCCCTCCAGAGACATACTCTGCTTCATACTTGGGAAAGCGTCCAGTGCTACCCGCTGTAAAATCTCTGCTGATTGATGGCCTTGATGCCTTCTTGTCACTTTGTTCTCCATAGACTCTGGTCATAAAGGTAACAGGCAGGCCTTTCCCTGGCATACTTTGCAAAGATGAGGTGAAACCATCAGGCAGAGCTGGAGAAGCATGCACTCTGTAGGGTGTGTGTTCCTGTACCACTGCCCGAGGTAGAGTGCTCTGATGAGTACATTTCAAATAAACATGTTCACATTTGTCAGCTGAAAAGGAAAAAAAAATCCTCCTATAAGCTTTCAGAAGTAGGGTCAGAGGACTGGCTGGATCACTGTTTGGAAAGGGCAAAGTTGGAGCAGAGCTTAATATTAAATTAGTGAGAAGTTTAGATGGAAAACACTCCAAACCCACTTGTATGCTATCTGAGTTAGTACTGAAGGGAACCCTGAAGGTTTTCAATCATTTATAGGGCTTTGGCACCAGCACTGATTTTGCAACCTGAACCCACTTTGAACACAGTGTTCCCAGCAGCCGTTACATCTATTGGCTTAAGAAAGAAACTGCCTGAGTGGTTGAGGCAAAGACACACGTGTAAAGGACAGAAACCTACCTCATTGCTTCTGCAAGATTCTTGGGAACAGCATGCTGCAAAGGCAAGGACAGCAAAAAAAAGGGCCTTAAACTGTTGAACAGAAAGACAGCTCTGATACAGCCTTTCTTGCAAGGACCATTCCTTCTTCTCCCCCATCCCTTGATATTGTTCCTGCTTCTGCTTAATAAATAAATAAATAAATAGCACAAAACCAAAAAACCCCACAGAAGTTAACAATGTGTGAAGCCTTTTTTAGAGTATGTAAATACCATTGCTTATGGAAACGATGGCCATCCACATGCCATTCTCCTGATTCTTATAAACTCTTACATACTATCAAAAATCTTCCCAGAACTATGACAGAAGATGGTTGCCAACATGTACAAACCTGAAGTTTAGCAGCCCATGGGCAAATGCTGCTCTCTTGTATCCACATTTGCCTTCAAAGCTAGCAGCTTTTGATAATGCACAGCCTGGTTTCTGCCATGACTCTGATAGCCTGCAAGCACATCTCCTGCCTCCACTGAGTGGTCTCCATCCCTCCTCCTCTGAAATGACAGGCCGCATTAGACCGTTCAGAATCACATTTGGTTCTCATTTTCCAACAGACATCCCAGAAAATATTTTTAGAAGAAGCTATATTGGTATTTGCAAAAAATAGCCTTCTTTGCTTTTATCCCAATTGGGGTCTTTTCCAAGTTTCTTTTCCTACTTTAGTCATATCTCTAAAGCTGTTAGCATTAAACAATCCAATTCTAGAAGTGCATTAATCAGACTCTCTTTGGGCTCCTATTGCATGTGATTTTCTCTGTGTCACAAGGCAAAATTACAATCAGCTCAGCCATAACCTAATTCTCTTCCCCAGAAGAGGAAGACCTAGTCTGAGTGCCATATATGGGTGACAGCAGGTTCATGAAGCATTTTCATGGTGCCGCTGAGGTCTGTGCATCAAGAGGAGCAGCTTCCCAAGACCTGTGTACCACTGCGGGGAGCCTGTCCTTACTGGTCCCTTGCAGACTGACAGCCTGGTGCAATCCATCAAACAGAAAGGAGAGCTGCCAACATGGGCTGGCTTTGCCAGATGCTGACCTGCCCACCTGGCTGTATTACAGTGGAAAGCCCTCAGAAATCTGCTCTTTTTTTTTTCTGCTTGGCTATGTTTTCAGCAAAAGTCTGGCAGCATGAGGGAAAAGACATCCCTGATGGCTGGGGGGGCTTTGCTGCCTGCTGGCAATGGAGCTTGAGGCAACTCAACAGCACAGAGATGAGCCACAGAAACAAAGACAGGTTTGTTTGGGGGTTTTTTTAGCTGATTCCTATAAAAAGAACCTGGGGTTTATGAGGTGTTGCAGCAGTGTCCAGAGGCAATGTGAGCATGGGGTGCTGGTGTCTGCACCAGACGAGCTGGTGCTGAGCTGTGAGCAACCCACAGCCACAGGAACAGGAAAGCAGAACAAAACTGGAAGCCCCAGGGCCTCTCTCCTTCCCCAGGTGCTCCTCTGGTGATGGTGTGAGCACTGGGGATGCACCTACCCCACGAAAGACAGTTGATGTGACTCTCAGAGAGCCTCGAGTTAGGACTCCCCCACTGCCAGCAGAGTGCAGATCTGCCTTTCCTGGGCAGTCGTGGACACAGTGGACCCACGAGCCCACACAGACCAAGGATACCCTACCCCAGCACCAGGGCTGGGTTTCTGCTGGCAGGAGCCAAAGGGAAGGGCAAGAAACCAAAAGGGAAACCATTCCTCACCCCAAAGACACCAGAGGGCACAGAGTTCAACTGCCACCACATCAAACCCACAAGCAGGCAGCAACCTCCTCATCCCAAGTAACTCCCTGAGCACCACAGCAGGATTAGCAAGGAGGTGGGCAAACATGTCCACACAGCACAAGACCCCTCAAGAGGTCCTCAATGCAGTCCTGGCTTAACCTCTGCCAAAAGGCTAACCAGGCACTGCTTTATACCAAGCTGAATGAGATCAGCTTTCTTGTCCCGTTAAGCTTCATCAACTGGCCCATGTTGAATTATTTAACACCATCTTTTATTAATCTACCACAGCTTTTTTTTCCACTTGACCACTTAAGTCACTTAACCAGTCTGAATGGATTGCACCAGCTTCATCCCCATGCAATGATACTGGAGGTGATGAGAGGGACAAGCCACTACTCTGCTACTGCTTCTGAAATGTTTCAGGTGCTAGTAAACTGAAGTGGTCTGGTGGATAACTAGAGTGCTGGATTTACTTTCATGCTTAATGGGAGGTCTTGTCTAAACATACACATCACCTTCCCAGATTATGACAACACTTCTATTTAAAAAAACTCCTGGTAGGATGTTGTACATAGTTTTAAAAGAAGCTTACTGTACCCAAAACCAAGCAAACACAGATAAAATGCTGCCAGTGCCAGTACAGGGGCCAAACACCAGCACTAAAAATTGGGCACTGAAGGGAATATATCTCCAGTCCAGCCCCTTCCATCATCACCCACTGCTAGCCCTCTGGGTACATGACCACCATCACCAGAAGAGACGACATCTGCTCAAGTGGCTCTGGGTCCCTCAGGTGCATTGCAAGCTGCTATAAAATCCTGTTCCAACAAAAAAGGACATGGCTGAAAGCCATGGGTGCTAGGACAGTGATCTGTGCCCAGACAGAAGCAAAGGTGCCAGGAGAGCAGACATTATGTCCTTGGGGCTCAGACAGCTCTGGGACTGTTTTGAAGATCTACATTTGAGATACAAGCACCTAAATAAGGTCTATGCCATCAAAATTCCCTTCACACATATACAGGATCAAACAACTCAGGCTGAGTAGGAGTTTGGGAAATAATCTAATCCAGTTTCTCATCCCAAGAGACCAGCCCTAAATTTTTGCTAATCCACCTTCTGCAAAGAAGGTCTGTTGGACCACATGGGTGCCAGGCTTAAGAATCAGAGACTTCAACAGAGCTTTATCAATTTACTTCTGCTGGGGACTGGCCCCAGACATTCAAGGTCCTCTTAAGAGCTCACACAACTTTAACAAGGTATCCGTATTGTCAAACCAGGATGCACATCCTATTATTTTTATTCCTCAATCACCTTTTGAACAGCCATCTGTGTTGGTCACTTGCTATGGCATGCAAGATCTTCAGACATTTCTGTCTGATGTGTGATGATGTCTGAGACCTCACAGACTGACCCAGTGTCAGTCACGTGGAGGTGACATGAACCTGAGCACAGTACCAAACATGGTTAGACACACTAACTAGCAAAAGAAGGAGCAGACCTGCTATAGGTGCCCTTGGGACAATAACCCTAAATATCCCCCTCATGCTTTCAGTAGCTGGAGAGAGCCCACAGCTGGCCCTGCCGGCAAATCCACTGTGTTTTAACTTGCATGAACAATTCTAAATAATTTAACTAAGTAACTAACCTTGTGCTAACAAATGAAACCATAGTGACTTCTGCAGGAACAGAGTGGATGTATTTGTCACTCCAGGTTATAAAGCAATGTTGGGCTCTTGTAGATAAAACAGGACACTGCAATATTGATAAGGTATCTGGATTTGGTTTATAAATGCAACATGAATTCCTCTCTCTTCTGTATGGAATTAGATCAAACCCTGCCAGCATTCAGGCAGGCAGGGCCTTGAGCTCCAAACAGATCTTTGACCAAAACAAGGACCCTTTTTTCAGTTTCCACTCACTGGCAGATGGATTTTGGAAAATGAGACTACTTCTGTTTAAGTATCTACATCCAAGACCAAACAGATGATTTCTGATAGCTACATACAGAGGCTTGAGCAGGGGCAAGGGGTGACAAAGGCAGAGCAAGGTCTTAATATTTCCAAAGATAATAAACCACCTACAAAACAAGTCAAGGCCCATCTAGAGGAGAGCTGTACTGAATCACAGAGGGAAAAGCCAAGGTGATTTTTACAAAGAAAGAATAGGTGATAAATAATCCAACCAGCACAAACTGACCATCATGATCAGTGACAGGGCTCCAAGTGGTCCGTGTCTAATTTACCAGACTGTACTTGAAGTTCATAACAAAATTCCCAATATCTTGGTTTATCTCTGGTCTATTCAAACTGTGCTGCAAGCAAAGAGACAAGTCCTGAGAGCTTGGTTTTACTGGGGCTTTCTTCCTCAGGTGTGACAAAAAGAGAAATGCCAGCTTCATTAAGGTTTATTATCTGCTTTCTTCCCCAATTAAACCACCACCACCTGTGCAGGACACAAGCCCAGCAAAGGCACTGGGTTGAGCACGTGCAGCTCCCACAGGCAGATTGCTTCCTCCCCACCAAAGCCAGGACAGCAGCTCACTGACTTACTGCAACAGCAGCTGCCTCTGCCCCAGTCACCTGCACTGCAGGCACTGTACGGACCAGCAGAGCATCCCAGCCCCACTCCCCTGACAGCACTGGGAGGAGACATTGCCTCTCAGCACCAATAACACCAGGGAAGATCTGACTCGGCACGTGCATAGGGTACACCTCCTACACACAGAAATCACACTCTCTCGTGTTTCACTACCTGTGACTGGAGAATCATAGAATCATTTAGGTTGGAAAAGATCATTGAGTCCAACCATTAACTCAGCACTGTCAAAACCACCACTAAACCATGTTGCTAAACATCACATCTACATGCCTCTTAAATACCACCAGGGATGGTGACTCAATCACTTCCCCAGGCAGCCTGTTCAAATGCTTAACAACCTTTTTGGTGAATAATTTTTTCCTAATATCCAAGCTAAACCTCCACTGGCACAATGTGAGGCCATTTCCTCTTGTCCAATCGCTTGTTACTTGGGAGAAGAGACCAACACCCACATCACTACAAGCTCTTTTTGAGTAGTTGTAGAGAGCAAGATCTCCCCTGAACCTCCTTTTCTTCAGGCTAAACAACCCCATTTCCCTCAGCTGTACTTCCATGTCCCACAGATTGCCTTCCCTTTCTCCCCTTGCTGCTTCTCTCACAGCCCAAGGCTCTCTACTTTTCCCCAGGGAAGCTGAGGTTGCCTCCCAGCAGCTCTAGTTCAGGGTTGCTCTTGTGATTGACAAAGTACTTCACATTTCTTCACAATGTGCTCCATGTGTGGAGGCTTCCCTGCAACTGGGCTTCAGCTGTGGGACACACCAAGCCAGGCACAGATGTTCCTTCCTCACTACAAAGGCAAATGCTTCGTGATAGAGGCATAGGTTGAAAGACACTGGCACAGAACAAACATAAAAGGATTGAAGCCCTAAATCCTCAAAACAATATGGCTTCAATGAGCAGGACAAATATGGAATTCCTGAGCAGAGGATGAGCCCTGTGCCCTTTTCAAGCACAAAGTTATGATGCCTAAAGCACCAGTGGACACTCAGCAAACCAGCGTCACCTTCCAGCAGGGCCTGGGGACATCAGTCCTACCTCAGCTCTGGTGAGGGAAGCATGGGGGAACCAGCCTGCACAAGTGGTGGTGAATTAGCTCCTTCCTTCAGACAAGATAACATTTTTCTACAAATGTTCTTCTTCTTTAGGAGGTGGCATCTAATTACTTTGCATAAAGCAATGCTGTTTGCTTCCCAGTTTGTGTTTGCCTGCCCACTGCCCTGAGAAATGAGAGGTGTGGGAGAAAACCCTTCCGCATGAAGCATCTATCCAGCTGAAGATGAACGTGGCAGGAGAGCAGGGGTGACAACCTGCACAGAAGCCATATCTGAATTCCCAGTGGGTTGTGGCTGAATAAGCCCAGGGGAAGGAATACCATGTTCCCATGTGGGCTGACAAGAAGGAGCTCAAAGTAGCTTAATTCCTATCCATTGATGATGATGCACCCATGTAGCTCTGTCCTTTGAACACTCTCTGACATTCAAAAGATGTGTTAGCTTTACTGCCCACATAAACTTCCACTGGGGCTGTTATCTGGGGGAAAGAGGGAGCTAAATATTTAATTTCACTCTATTTCATCAAATATTTAATCTATTTAATATTAATTAAATCTTGGTCTGAATAAACAACAGCTAAAAATTCACCTCTTCCTCCAAACATCTGATAACTTGAACGTGCCAGTTTATGTCATCCCAACTGAGATAGTAATTAATAAGGGAGGGATTCTATCTTTATACTCCCAGTTGCTGGAATTGCTGTGGTGGGCTGTTGGCCTCCTCCAGCCTTTTAGGTTGAATCTTTTCATGCCTGGATGTACAGGACCATCTGCTTTACACCAAGTTTTTTCCACACCCTGCTTCGCTGTATCTCATTTTCCAAGAGCTTCATTTGTATCCCACGACCACATGCCCTCGTTCCACTCCCAGACACTGTTACATCCTCAGCTGCAGGAATCCATGACTCTGCAGTGATGCGAAAAGCTTTTTCACCAAGGTGAAATAAAACCCAGGCCCCTTATGGGTGCATGTGGCCAGTGTGAATTGTTTCCTGGTGCCTAGCCCTCCCTCCAGACATAGCTGCACATCCCAGAACATCACCCAGCAGCATAGCCAGGAAAAGGCATTTCTGGGAATTATGAGCATCAGTTATAAGAGAAGCAGATCATTTCCAGTGCAAAGGATTTAAGCCAAGTAACACTGGGCTATAAAGGCAGCTGACACCATTGCGTGTGCCACTACAACAGTCTTATTGTACTACAGGACACCCTATTTGGACCAAACCCCATTCATCCCAATCATACCAGCTAGGACACATTTTCTAATTAGCCCCAGTAGAGCAAACAGTGATGAAAGACTGTCCTACATGCAGCGCTAATTTACCTTGCTGTCCTCAGTGCATGCTCAACTTAGCAGAGCAGCACTTAGCTTTTCTTTTCCTCTGTGCTGCATTGTTTTAAAACCATCTCCCTGAAACACTGACCAGTGTTGATGAAAGTAATTATACTGTAGTTCAAAGTGTATCAGTTGCATCTTCATTATCCTGAGAAAACAACACCAAAGGCCCCATGATGGTAAATCTTTCCATGTAAACAAGACAGATTATTCAGTTTAAACTGGCCATTTTATTTATTCTGGCCCCAAAATATTTTGAGGCTGGCTTAAAAGCCACCAGATATTTTGAAAATAATAAATGTAGCGTTATTTTTAACTAACCCTGTAGTTTAAATCTTTGGATTGTGATGAGAGTGCAGGTCAGACCCATAAGGAAGAGAAACAGAGGGACTACACTCTCTTCCCACATTGGCAACTTGGTTGACTCAGGTCATGCTGCTGCTCTGCATTTTGGGTACTACCCTGAGGAATAGAAAAAACTTAGTATTGCATTTGGAGCCCTGTCTGGGTGACAGCACAGCAGAGCTGACGAACGCAGAGAGCTGTTTGTGCTGTGGCAAGGCTGCAAAGCACCAGGCAAACTGTGCCAAAATGAAGAGGAATCTCATTCTAGCAAACTGTGTTCAAGGAGCCATTTCAGGTCGAGTATCTGCACCACGACACCAAGAACAAACTCAGCTTTGCACAGAGATGCCTTATCACTCGATGACCCAGTATCATGTGGTGGACTTGACAGTGATGGGTTAATGGCTGGACTCAAAAATCTTAAGGATCTTTTCCAACCTAATCAAGTCTATGATTCTGTGATTGTGGGGATAATTGCAAGGAGAGGGGAAGATCTGCCAGGGTGTAGATCGGCATCAGAGCAGCTGAGTTGTGAGGGTCTAACCCTGCACACAATGGTCTGCAATAGGAATAGTTTGTCCAGATTTTCCTAGTGGCAAAAAATTGTCCTGGTAATAAAAGGCCGGAATTCAGCATTTAACTCTTAAAAAAAATTCGGTCAGTTCAGAAAAGCAAAAGGTTGGATACGGTGTCTTCAGCATTTATCATTTATTTTATTTTTTACTCAGGAGAATTTTTCAGTAACACCCTAAGGTTTCAGTCTTCAGATGAATGTTCTGCAGCAACTCCACATGTGCAGATGAAGGCAAAGCAGCCTTCAGCAGGAATTACTTTAATAAAGATGTCCAGTGGTGGGAAGCTTTTTCTTTTTTCCTGTGGAAAGCAATTGGAAAACAAACAGGAAAAGGGCCAAGAAGTCACAGTCCAGCAAAACACAACCGTTTCAATCAGTAAAGGAGCAAATCAATTCTTTCATGTAGCAGCTGATTTAAAACAAATGCTTCTCATGTCTGGGAGCAAACCCTGTGTCAGGTCACACAGCTCAGAAGGACCATTAGGCAGCTCCTACAAATGCAATGCCCCAGGCTGTGCCCAAACCAATATGGACCAAAGGCTACAAGTGTTGTACACTGGGAAGCAGGGATGTTTAGATAAGCTCATCTCACCTCCTGACAAATTCTGCTTAGTTGCTGGCTTTTGACTTAAACACATTTTTGAAAGCCATCCAGATGTCCCAGTTGAGAGCATCATTGAAGGGAAACACATGTTGGTGGAATTTCTCCATTAGTGCAAAAGGCACCTCTGGCCCCAGGAAATCCCTGAATGCCTAATGACCCCTGAGCCGCCTGGGAAGGGTCCTTGGTCCTCCCTAAAATCTGCCACAGGCCACTCTCAGAGCCACAGAGGGAGAGCAGGGCTTTAGATCCAAGCCAGCATGGAAAATCTCTCCTAACTTGGCCAATATGGAGTTGACCATTACACTAAGAAGACTAAACCAGAGCTAGTTTAAGTAGTTTTAAGTCAGTTTGATCCAGCAAGTTCACACATTTACTGATACACACCTATGTTCAAGTGAGGGAGATGCTTCCTGCTTTCTTTTATGGCTTGTCCTTATGCCTCTATTGGATTTGGGTGCTGGGACCCATCTCACGTCCTTGTAGACCTAGCTGTGAAATGTTTTCCTCACACACTGGTGGTCTTCTCTGGAAAATGACCACTCCTAGGGGACAACTCCAATGTCCAAGAAGGTTTCTGAAGAAGGAAGGGATACAGAATGACCAGCAGCTCAAGCATCAGCATCCCCACTCAACACCTCCCAACATCCCCTGCCACACAACAGCAGGTCTCCTCTGCTTGCAGCAAACCTCCCTCCTGGGACCAGCCACGGTCCAACCCAAGGAAGGCATATTTAATGGTGCCCCCTCACAGCCCTGGTCTCCCCACCTTGCTCAGCCTTGAGGACATTTGGAAGTGTGTTATGGCCTTTTGCAGCATTACTACAGCATGACACCCCAGCTGGAATTTCACCTGCACTTCCCAGGACTCAGGCTACAATTATTTCTTTCCACAGAGAGGCCAGGATCCAGTCCTGAAGCATTTGTGAGCTGAGTACTGGCAGCTAATGCAGGGGGTGGTCTCACTGCTAACCCTGTTCGCTCTTCATTTCTACAGCTCAGGATAAGGCAGAGCAATCAGAGCTACAAATACTTAACAAGTCACAGAGATGTTCTTATAAACCAGCAGCAAAGAGTGGTTCATAGCAGGAGCAGTGAGATAGCTCCAAGTGCAGCTGTCTGCCAGGGCACCAGCTGTAATAAAGGAGCAATCTCAGCAGACTTTGAACTTTTCCAATGGTGAAAGAACAGGGGATGTTAAGAAATAAAGTAGAACAAAGAGCTTTAGCAGCAGATGAAAGCTGCACTGGTGGTGAGGCCAGCCACCCAACCCAGAGGGAAATCCCAGGATATCAGGTCCTTAAACCCATGGGTGAGGGGATGCTGAGTGGGATGAAGGTACTTAAAGCATGGGACAGCTGACAGAGATGGGCTGAAATCCACAAAGGCTCCCCCAGGCCCAGGAAACTCATTTTGTGTAAGCAGAATGATTTGGACCATGTCCTTCCCTCTCTGAAACATCTTGGAGAGGTTCCTCCATGTGTGCAGCTCCTTGTTCTCCAGCAAACAGGGACCAAAACCCCACAGAGATACATATATCTGTCAGTAGGCAGAGGGGGTCAGGGACGAGCCCTGGGCAGGTAGTTACTGGTCTCTGCAAGGGCAACCCCACTGCTCATGCAACTTGCCATGGGGACATTTTAAGACACTTGTCACACCATACCATCTCACCTGGGTATCTCCTGCATGTCCATGAAGTGGCATCTTTGGGTTGTCCTCAGGAGACCCCACACAAGGGTTGAGGTGCAGTATCACCCCACACAGGAAAGCTGTGGAAAAAACCCTCCTGGGGCAAAGCCATCAGTGACACATAAAAAGACCCTCGAGTATTTTATTTGACTGGGCTGAACCACAAGGACCAAAGGGTTTGGGAGGGACACAACCCTGGAGGCATAATTTCTGGGGTTTGCACCTTTTGATGGAAAATTGGGAGCAATCGGACATTTCAGCTGTGCATGCTTCACCAACTGAAAGCCCACCAAAGCCCTGGTCCTCCAGCCCAAAACCCATCAAAATACTCTACTGTCTGTTAGAGATTTGGCCACAAGGACATCAGCCAGCCAGAGGGATGGGACAAGTGTAATCAACGGCTGCTGGATTACCTCCTACCCCCCAGGGTCTGCTTTGTAAAAACCTCCAAGGCCAGCTGAGACCAGAGGGTGGACAGCAGTACACTCTGTCTGGCTAAAGACCTTCTGGCCTTATTTTCTCATCAAACAAGAAGCAGAGGAGGGAAACAGGGTGACTCCAGGCACCCCAACAGTGGGAAGACCAGGAGCCAGAGCTCCCAAATGGTTACACATGCTCCTAGGCAACACAAAGCACACACTAAAGCACTTGCAGAATCAGCACCTCATGTTCCCCCTGCCTTTGGAGCTAACTGGCACTTGTGGTAAAGAAGCCCATCTGAAGACGACAAAAAAGCAGACCCCAACATCCTCAGGGAAGTGGGTAGCCATACAGGAGCTGCACTTCATTCAGTGGGAGAACAATCCCCCATCACCTTCCTGCAGGAGGGTCTCAGCAGTTCTGGTGGAAGGACAAGTGAGCCCGGGGGCTGGAAACAAAGCTCCACTCAGATGGACACTCCCACATATATCAAAAAATACTGCCTTCCAGCCTAATCGTTTCTAATCCCATCTGCAACCTAATTATTAAAAACCTTCTCAACTCAACAGCTGTAAAAGCTGCACCAGCCAAGCAGCCCCAGCAATAGTGTCAGGCTGCATTTCCAGGGAGCAAATCACACCCTGAAACCCTAAGCTCTTTTCTGTAAGAAACACATGAATTCTCTTACTGTGGCATGAAGTGGGGGGGAACCAAACAAGAAATGTCAAAGACTCATTTGTTATTATGCCACCACACAATGAACTGAGCCTGGGGTAACAATGCCTTTCAGAAAATACAAGTGCTTTTCCCACTGTGTTCTTTGAAAAATATCAAGACCAAAGCTGCCGAAGGATCAGTGAACAGCTGGAAAAAACAAGGAAACCAAACAGCTAACAGATTATGCAGAAGGTTTTCACACTTGATTTGTAAACGTTCTTTTATTTAATAAAAATAATCATCCATTATAGCAACTTCTGCTCATGGTTTTGTTTTGTTTTGTTTTTTACATTAAAGCACAGTTTGTTTATTTGCTTTCCTCACCTCTTGAGGATTCAATTCTGAAAATGCAAGTGAATGTAAACATTGCTCTCCAGGTCCCAAGATGCATCTGGAGACCCTTGGAGTTAATTACAAAGTCAAAAGAGAGAGCAAAATCAACAAAACACTTCCCAAAAGTTAAAAGATATATTTTTTAAGTCTCTTCCTGTGCTCCATACAAATCCAGAGAAGACAAATTCATCTTATACATAAGACTCATACAAACTCTGCTCTCAAAACAATTTCTATTACTTGTCTGTATTTAATAAAGCTGTTTTCAAAACATTAAAAGGCTTACAGATTCATTTGTTGTGATGAATCAGAAGATTTTCCTTTTAATTTCTCCCAAGATTTCTTCATGGCACAAGGACATTAGATTTGTTCTGTCCATTTTTATATTTTTTGTATTATTTTTAGCAGAAAGAGCTGAAAGACATTTCAGGAGAGGATTGTAAAAGCAGTATTAATTCTCTCTCCCTGCTTCAATCTCATATTTACACATTTCTTTGTCTTTGTTTTTGTTTTGTTTTGTTTTTTTAAAAAAGCTTAATTACACTACAAAATACTGGAGAACCTGTCAGTTAAGTTTCCCATTTCAGAGTTTCGCCCCGTGTAAGACTGAAAGAAGGACGCTTTCGTATTTCTTAGGAAATATGAGATTGGCAAATAAAAACTCAACTCTTCTCCCTTAATTCAGAAAGATTGAACAGCCCCTACACACAAACCCCGTCCTCTTCCACAGGAAATCCTGCAGGTATTAAACCATCACAAATCAATACAAATGAGATAACGTGAAACACAGAGCCCTGCTATTTGTTTTGAAATGTTATCTATTTACAGTTGGAGGTGGGGAAGCATCAAACACATTTCAGTGCTGCAGTGTGCTATAGTATCAACTGAGATTAACTCGTGGGGAGCTTGGCTGGGTCCCAAGCCTCACATTCACAGGGAAATACCTCTCACTCCATTGCCTGGGATGTCCCTGCCTGCACAGCAAAGCCACCGCTCCATCAGGGTCTGCATTAATGAATAATGAGAGGGCAGTTACCACCTCATCTGTACTATATCACAGGCAACACAGAAATTAACAGAATCAGATATAATATGAAAAATACCAAAAAATCCCCAGCCAATCTGGTGAGGTCTGTGACTTAAGCTTTACAGACAAAAAAACACCCAACCTACCAAGCGAACAAAAACAAACAAACAAAACCAAAAAAAAAAAACAAAACCAAAAACACAAGACACCGGAAATTTTGGTAATATTATCAAACTGTCAGGTAGAGGAGATGGCTCTAGTTGTTCAGTGGTTTTGGGTGAGGGGGGCTTTAGGGAGTGAGAAGAGAGAGACTTTTAAGATGTCAAAAATAATTAAAGCATTCACAGTTTCAAAGCTGCTTGCCTTACAAAAATTAAGACATTCAAATTCAAGGGTACAATACTGTATTTTACAAAGGGGTTAAAATTAGTTACATACACAACAGAAAAAAATACAACAAAAAAAAAGTCAACACCTCTGGAGTGCACACTCCTTCTTTGTTGTTCATCTCACAGTGCTGCACGTTGCTTGTCTTTAAAGGAGTCAAACTGAGCAGTCATGAAAATATCCACTGAGAGATTCTAGCAAAAGAAAAAAAAAAAAAAAAGTAACAAAATAAACCAAGCAAGTCAAAGTACATCCTGCCCTGGAAAGCCAGATGCCACGGCTCAGACTTCCACTTGCCTGCTGCTCCTCACTGCTGCTGCCCAGAGGTTTCATGGGCTCATCTTGGGTTTTAAAGGCTTCCTGCTCACAGCTGAAGGAAACCATCCCATGCAAACACAGCCTAAGAGAGCCAAGCCTTATGCTCCTACAAAGTCTTGATTTAGTCCTGCCCATAGCAAAGGGTGCTTCAAACAATCCTTTTCCTCTCTATCCTGCAGAGAATCCTTTTGAAGGCCCGTCTGAAGTCATGGTTGAAAATGGTATAGATGACAGGATTCAAGGAGCTATTGCAGTAACCGAACCAGAAGAAGAACTTGAAGAGGGTGTCAGGCACAGAGCAGCTAATACAAACGGCCATCAGTGTGTAAGTGAAGAAGAAGGGGAACCAGCAGATGACAAAGACCCCAATCACCACCGCCAGCACAAATGTGAAGCGCTTCTCCCGATTCTGCCTGCCCCTCCACCGGGACCCTTTGGTGCTCCTCTCCTCCTCTGTCTTCCTGGGCAAACTGTCCCCAGGCTTAATCTGGCTCAGCTTAGTCTTGGTCTTTCCCTTTGACGGTCTCTCTGATTTCTTACACTGGTTGTTCTCCTGGTGCTCAGAAGAAGAGGTCTCTTCCATGTCTATGCCATTGACCTCTCCCTCCTGCCCACCACCACCTCCTGCCACCTTCTCCCCATTGAGCTGAGCTGTGGCTGGCAGGTCCTCCTTGTCGGTCAAGCCATTCTGCCTCTTCTCGGGGCGCTCTGCCCGCTTATTTGGCGGCACCCTGGTTCGCCTCTTGGCTATCTGATAGATGCGCATGTAGACCAGGATCATGATGAGGCAGGGGGCAAAGAAGGAGCCGATGCTAGAAGAGATGATGTACCACTTCTCATCATTGATCTTGCACCCTGCCACCCCCTGGTCAACTTGCTGTCCACTCTTCTTCTCAATGGAGATGAGTGGCGGGAAGGAGATGACAGCCGAGATGACCCAGACGATGAAGATGATGCACTTGATGCGGCGTGGGGTACGCTTGAGGTTGTACTCAATGGCTTGTGTGATGGACCAGTAACGGTCCAGACTGATGGCACACAAGTGCACAATGGAGGAGGTGCAGAACAGCACATCCAAGGCCAGGTAGATCTCACACCACACTTTGCCAAAGTACCAGTACCCCATCACCTCATTTGCCAGGGAGAAGGGGATGACCAGCGTGGCCACCAGGATGTCAGCTGAGGCTAAGGAGACCAGAAAGAGGTTCTGAGGGGCCTTCAGAGCCCGGCTGGTGAAAACAGCAATGATGACCAGGACATTGCCGAAAACAGTGAAAAGCATGAGCAAGCCCACCAGGCTGATGAGGGTGATGGTGGTGTGCAGGGGATACGGTGTGCCCCAGCCGGACCCGGCACTGCTGTCATTGAAGGTCCCGTTGGTGCCTGGAGATGGGTAGCCCTCCTCCTCCTCCAGCTGCCGCTGGTACTCCATGGAGGAGAAGAAGTGGCCCCTCTCCGTAAACGGGCGCTCCAGGTTAAACATCAACCCCGACTACGCTGACACCCCCGCCCTTCGCCCCTCTGCCCGCCCCACCCGCGCCTCGCCCGGCTCCGCGGGGCTCCGCGCTCCTACCGCGTAGCTGGCCGGGGGAGGGCTGCGCGGCGGCCACCGGGGAGGGGCTGCAGGCGCCCACGGTTCATGTTGGGGCGCTGGCCGCCGGGAGCCGTGGAGCAGGGCGCTGAGCAGCGCGGAGCGGGGCGCGGAGCAGTGCTGGGGCTGCAGCCGGTGGCGGCTGCTCTGCCTCGCTCGCCGCCGAGCCGCTTTATAGCCCCGGATCAGGCCGGGGCTGCCGCGTCAGCCCCACGTGGGGAGCTGCCCCCGGTGAGCGCACACACACACAGGCAGACACGCACAAGCAGACACGCAGACCGCACACCCCCGCCCAGCCATGCGCTCCCTCCGCCGCTCCGCTCCGCCCCGGCCGCCCCCCCGCTCCGACGAGGGACACACACGCCCCTCGCACGCTCACCTTGCTCAGTGTTCACGCTCGCTTCGCGCACTCACAGGGGCTCTGCTCGGCTCTTTCTGTATTTTGCACACCAGCTCACCCCCTACACTCAACCCCATCCCCTCACCCCCCCAGCCCCTCTGCCGCACAGTCTCGCCCAGCCCGGCTCCCCGCCCAGCCCGCGGCGTGAGCACCTTCATCCCACCCCGGAGAGAGGAGCGGCCCCGCGGAACGGAGCCCCGGCGGGTCTTAGGAGTTGGGGCGGGGATGCGCACGGGGAGCCGGGGATCGGGGCAGAGGCAGCGGGGCCAGGGTGAGTGTTTGTGGGTGCGGGGGAAGGGTGCGACCACCGTGCAGGCGCTTCGCAGCCCGCGGGGCCCTGAGCACCTAGCGCGGCGCGACTGATCAGGCAGCGCCGGAGTAGAACCTGCCGCCCTGTCGGGCTTGTGCGCGGGGGCACCGACGGGTTCCGCTTCGGCGGAGCGGCTGCTCTCCCTGGTTGCCCCGAAGGCAGCACTTCCCATACAGCCTGGGAGCAGGGCCGGGCTCCCGGCGCCGAGAGGTGGGAAGGGGTTTCGCACCACCGCGCTGCTGTCCGCAGAGGCGGCAGGGGAGCCCCGCGGGCCGGGCGGTGTCCGCTCCGCGCCGCCGCCGTGGCGGGCGGTGTCGGCCCCGGGCAGTGCGGGGGGGTAGTGGCACCTGCTGGCCGCGGCGCCTCACTGCACCCACCGCCCGCCGGCAAGGGTCTGAGACCTCAGCCTTCCAGCCTTCCCCCTTCACCACGGAGGGGATCAGGAGGATCCTCAGCATGCCGGTCCGCAGGCTCCTGCCAAGGGGGCGGAGGAGCAGTCTCCGCCCAGGGAAGGACGGTGTAGGAGAGGACCCGGGGATGGGACCAGTCCGCACCCAGACCCCTAGGCTGGTTCAGACCTGGCTACACAGGACCTCCTTCCCAGCAGCATCACTGAGGGCTCCCGTCTCACATCATCAAGCCCCACACACTTGCTCCTGTGCACCCCTCACTGGCTCCCCCGTGGTGCCCACGGGCTCTCCCCCCTCCCACAGGCAGGAGGAAGGGAAGCAGACAGCAGGCCCAGACAGGCAGCTGGCCCTGCACCCTGTCTCACAGGATGCCCAGGCCCTGGAAGCATCCCCATGTGCTCCCCCAGCAGCACAGGGACTCGCATCGCCCACCTGTGCAGCTGCAGTGGCAACACAGGACATTTTTAATAGCAAAAGAGGAGCAGTGACATTCCTGGGAGCCCGCCTGGCCCCCAAAACTGTCAGTTCTCAGCATGTACAGATTACTCACCCGTATGGCACACAGACTCACAATCTCTTCTCCCTCATTTTCAGATGGCTCTAATGATGCTCACTTGGTGCTCCAAATTAAGGCAGCTCTCAATTAATCACCATGCTGAATGCTCAGGCCAATGAACGTATTTCCTCTGTGAGATAGAGGAAGCCCTGTCAACTTTGTCTCTATGCCACACACCGTGTTATAAGCCAGGCCCAGGAGCAATGACACCTGAGAGGGACCAAGTGTGGGATAGACAGTATCTGTGAGCCAAAGACCATAGTCTCTGGGGTTGGCATGGGGCTGAGTGAGGGAAATAAAGGGGGAATCCCACTGTTTGAGCAAGGGAGCACAGGACCCACTGCACCCATTTGCTGGGGAAAAGAGCAATCTGCAGGGAGTGACCTAAAGCTTGTAAATTGAACCCAAGATGACTGGCATGCACACACAGAAGATCTCTATCAAAGAGTAAATACTATGTATAACCACAGACTTCACCACAAGGGTAAGTGGAGACACAAATGCTAAAAGGACTCACCTAAGTTTATAGCAAGGCCAGGTGTGAGGTCAAGAAGGTGCTGGACTTCTTGAGCATCTCCTGCCTTCTGCTTGTTGCAGGGGACCTGTGTGCACTCCAGGAGGACGTGTAGCTCTGCTCAGTGCTGGGTCTTGCTTTCCTTCAGGCATGGGATCTGCAGGCACTTGAGATCACCCCTGGCAGAGGCCTCCTTGATCATTACTTGGATGAAAGGGCACAGCAAGAGGGAGTCTGCAGGCCATGCCCTGCCTGACATGGATAACCTCTTCTCTGATCAGTTTGACCACAGTTGTAATGGTACACTTGCACTAAGGCCACCACGGACTGTCTGAGATGCTTTGCTCCAGACCTGGGCTGGTGCCTTTGTGAAAATACTCTGCATGCCCACATGCTCTCTGCAAAGCTGAGATGCATTCCCCAACACAAGCAAAGGGCAGATTTAAATAACAAACTGTGACAAGCTGCCTTGATTTTCTCTCCTTTTGTGACTGGACACCGTCAGTCAGTCTGAATCTAAGCCCAACTAACAGCACTGCTCCTGAGCCACCCTGTTGCAAAAGCAGAGCTTTGATCAGGGCTCTTTCTTAGGACAAAGAGCACAAGGGGAACACATGAGGCCAAAAGCCTGAAGAAAAGAGTTTGTTTCCAGAAATACCACTAGAAAGAGAGCTCTCTGAAAGCAGGGAACAGCTGGGATGGCCTTGTATTCAACTCAGAGCGCGAGAAAACCCTGTCTCATCAAAGGCACTTTCCTTGCACCATAACCATTGTTGTGCATGTAACATCTCTGTGATGTTGACACTGGAAACACTCGGTGCTGTCTGCAAACTGACTTGCTAATGCCAAGTCTCCCCTTTATTTTCTCTGCAGATCATCTCGGGGCTCTGCCCAGGTCTTGAGGTGAAACGTGATCAGGAGCTGTTGGGGTAGCAAAGACCCTTATGCTGTTCCATGACAACCCCCTGGCACACCCTGTCATACAAAACAGCCATCTTTATGACTCTATACCATGCTTGATGATAATTTAGAATATTCATAAAGCCTCAACTCACAGAGTCTTGGGATTAGGCAAGAAACTTAAATTTGTAGCCTCTGGAAGACTGTAGGGAAAAGCTTCAGGGGGGGGAGAAAAAAAAAAAAAGAGCTAATAAATATTTTTTTTATACCAAGCCCCTGTAATTTCCATCCAGATGCTCAATTTTTGCATGCATCCTGTTGACAGGGTTGATATGAGTTATAAGGGTTGTACAGTTCAAACTCAGACAACAAGTGCTTGACAAGACAACCCAGAAAAGAGCCTGTTCTCTGGCAGCACTGCACACAGGAGAGCCATAGGAGCCTGCCCCTTCCCCAGAAAGCAGCCTGGTTTCTCAGCAGAGCCCCATGGGGTGCTGGGCTCACCCAATGAGTGGGGACAGCCTGGGCACCCACTAATGAATGAGGCTGAAGGCTACCAACCCTCCACCAG
>JANIJG010019034.1:16769-26879 GCA_024611175.1 Megaceryle torquata
GTCCTGTCCCAACAGGCCCTGCTCCAAAGTCTGTCCCCATCTTTCTGACAGGGCCCTTCAAGTCCTGAAAGGCCCCCAGAAGGTCTCCCCGGAGCCTTCTCCTCTCAGTTCAAGCAGTATGTATTTTATTGCCACTTTGAGGCTAGAATCGTGGGTACTACATGCCTTATGTCCCCCTGCCAGGATCTGTTCAGTCAGGAAGGTCTAAAAGGAGTGACCACTTGATAGTTTGAGGTCCTTTTCCATCCTTTTTTCTGTTATTTCCTCAACATTTCTAAGAAAGGATGTTGCTCTCATCTTCTTACAGATATGACAGTCTGACTGACAGAAGAGTCTTTAATTTCTTCTCGTCATGTAGAGGGAGAAAAGCCAGACCTAAAATTAAATTAAGTTATGCAGCATTATGCAGCAATTCTCTATCATTAGATGTCTAATTCTGTTCCTTTGGAATAACAGTTGTGGCATTACTGAAGCCTCAAATGTGATGAAAAATAAAGAAATTATGCAGTTGGTCAAACAATTTTTTACCACGAGTATGTTTCTTTGGCAGGAGCAGGGAGGAAGAAGTGGTCCTACTAAATAAAGCCACAAGGTGTAGCGCTGGGACAAACGTGAGGCTGTGAGATGTCACCTCACCTCCTCCTTCAGCTTCCCACCATCACCGATGCAGAACCAAAGGGGCCACTGGGCCCCATAGAGTCTCATCTTTTGTGCAGCACAGGCTGTAGGACTTCCCTGAAGCAATCCCATTTTGAATTAAAGCACAGCATTCGCAAAATAATTACCCAGTCCTGATTTAAAATTGCCGACGACAGAGGAACCGCAACATCCTCGGAAGGGCTGCTCCAGTGGTTAATTACCTTCATTATTAACAATATTCTCCTTATTTCTAGCCTGAAATGTTCTCTAGCTCGGAGCTGTATCCGCTGGAGTGTCTCACACCTTTAGGTTTTGGATTGAGTAGCCCATTAGTACCTTTTCTTCTACTTGCAGAGGACCCATTTCCTTCACTATTTTTCACTGAAACAGCTTTAACTCCAGGAGTTTTCATCCAGAGATACATTTTCAAGCCTTCTGTAGGGCTCTTTCCCATTTATCAACGTTGTGAATTTGCAGACTGTAGAGCAGGATGCAGCAATCTGGAAAAACCTCTCTTGCCATACGCTTGTGTTTCCAGACAGATTCTGCTGACACCAGGATTTGGTCGTGGGTTGTTTTTGGTTTGGTTTGGTTTTGGGTTTGTTTTTTGGTTTGGTTTATTTCTGTTTTGTTGTTGGGTTTGGGTTTTTGTTTCCTTTGTTTGTTTGTTTGCTTTGTTTTGTTTCATTTCGTTTTGGTTTGTTTTGTTGGGTTGTGGGAATGTTTGGTGGTTTTTTTCTGTTTTGTTTTGGTTTTAGCTTAGTTTAGTTTTTGTGGGTTTTTTTTTTCACTTTTCCCTCCGTGTAACTAATTTTCTTTGCCCTGGAATGAAACGCTGGACTGATTGAGGAAATGTGACTTTCCCCTAATTTCCATAGATTGTATTTTCACCTGGTTTAGATAAATGGGGAAAGAACAAATGTCAAGGATTAGAGTCAGTCTGGTCCTTACACCCAACATAATCCCCCCTTCCTATTGAAGCTCTGTATAAAATGCTTTTCAGACCAACCATCCATTACACAGAGATGGCAAAGACAGGGAGAAAACAGGTGAGTCTGGGTGGTCTCTGTGATGATCATGGATCACTGGAGAATTGTTATAAACCTTTACATTTGATTGATGAAAGTCGTGCCAGGAAGATTTAAAAATTGTTTACCAATTACTGTTGAGAGTCCCAAACATTTTTAAATAGCTTTTTGAGAACCTATGGGTAGGTTATCAGACCTGCAAGGTGAATTTGTATATTATTTAAAACTTATATCTTCTGAGAGCTAATAAGTAACTAATATAGGATATGATCTTTCCAGGCAGCTTTGTGCCCCTTGTCATAAGAGGCATCTCCCTTGCCAGCAGAGACCTTGAGCAGGAGGGACATGTCACACTGCTGGTGTTTTTCAAGTGACAGGACATCTTTTCATGCCTGATAAGGTGAGAGAAACAGATGAGACTCTATTAAATATTTGATGTCCCTCTTTCTGCAGCATGGTGCAGAGAACCAAGCTTGACTCTCAAATAGTCCAGTTCAGGAGAGTGGGGAAGAAGAGGGGAAATATAAAGAAATGTAATGAGCCAAAGAATGGCTCTTTCTTCAGAAATCCCACACCCACAAAGGTCTCTGTGCCCGCATGCGTGTGTAAGACACATCTCCATCGGGGCAAGGATGTCCTGCCCAAGCGTTACACACTGAAAACAAGCCCTAAATAACAAGAGAGGGAATATCTATGAATCCTCCATGCTGCAGACATGGGGTTGGCAGCAACTCCTTCCCCTTCCTTCTCTGTATATGCTTGTGCTTCTTTGTAGGCACCCGTTGAATGCTGGACCCTGGTGATGAGGTCTTCTCTGGGCTTTCTTTGGGCATGAGGCTTGGAACTAGAGGATCTTTGGCGTACCTTCCAAACCAAACCATTCTATGATTCTATGACTCTTTTCTCAAGGCTGAATAAACCCAGTTTTCACAGCCTTGCCTCATATGGCAGCTTCCAAGTCCTTGGATCATCTTTGTGGCCCTTCTTTGGCCCTTCTCCAGACTGTCCACATCTTTTTTGTATAGCAGGGACCAAAACAGCACACAGTCAGAAGAAAACAAGTTCCACTTCATGGAAGGCAAAGGGCTTTGAAAATTCAGGCTTTGGACTGTCCTAAATCCATTTTTATGTCAGAGACAATAATTTGAAGAGAGAAGGATCAGTGAGGAAATGAACCTACCTGAATCTCACGCTGATGGAGCTGGTCAAGCAAGCACCAAAGAACAGGTATTCAGTGCAGTGCCTTCACTCCTTGGAACAGCGATGGTTTTACCCAGCCTCATTGTGGAAGGATAAACTGGATGGACAAAGAGAGAAACCAGCAGCTTCTGGTGACTTTATTACTGTTCTTGGTAAGCTGGAGGCAGGCCTCTCTGGCCCATCAGTTGGGATTATTGTGTTATAAATTGCACCTCTGTCTACTTTCTGGTGTCACTGCATCCCAGGAGATGCATTAATGGATTTCTATCATGTCCCGCCCCTCCATTGCTGATGACCTTGCTATGTGTTGCCATATCCTATTGAAGAGTTCCCCTGGATTTCATGAAGGTCTTCCAAAGTCTCCTTTCATATTTCACATTTAACAATTAAAGAGATGATTGTGGCTTCCACTATAATTCATCTCATTAATGTTGCAAGTCAAAGTTTGTGGGAAGAACACAATTGGGTTGATTTGGGATTTTTTTCTAATAAACCTTTTGATAAAGAGGGGAAAAAGCAGCTTTGAGGAATACAGGCCCTTCTTCAGGTTTGAACAAGAAGTACAGTATTCAAAGCTAAACATATGTTGAAAGCATTTGTTCTTAATTGGACTAGACATGTTGGCAGCAGCCTTGACTTGAGGCAGGCAACCTCATTGGGTAGACCGGCCAGCTCATCCGTGTGAAAGTGTAAAAAAGAGGCTGAAAGCAGAAGCAAATGCCCTGGGCTGCAGCATTCGCATCATCTTGGTGGATGTACCATTAAATGATCTATGTCTTGACTCAACCCATGCTTAAATCGAAAGGACATCAGTGGGACTCATTCTGTATTTAAACGAAGGCAGAAGCTTAAGTGTTTAGTTAGATGAGGGCTGTGGTTGTTTACAAAACCCAACAATTTAGGCCCCAGTGTAAAGGAAAAAAAATTAAAAACTAAAGTACTTAAGCACGAGTTGGGTTCCCAGATCAGACCTTGACATTTACTGGTTGGTGCACAGGACATAATCAGTGCTGAGTTTCTAATTGCAAATATCAAAATAGTCATAAAGGCAGAAGAGTGAGAGTGATAACCTTTTCCAGGGTAAGTGTAGATGCTCTGCTCACCTTCATTCTCCCAGTGCCCTATTATACGGTATAATTTAGAGGATTATGGGATAATCATTATGGGACCTTCTTCTGATGAAATAAAAAACCAAAGCCAAACCCGTTTCTCACCTCAACAACCTCAATTTTCTACAAATACATGCTGCTGTGACTATTTGCCTTTCTCCAATATCTATTTTTCAATCAACTTCTTTACTTTCAGGTCACAAACCATATTTAGTACTTAAGCCATTCTGGGGTCAGAAGAGATACCACATCTGATATTAAATGATGACAATTCCTTGTCCACTGGGTTTATTCCTCTTCCCTAAATAGCTGCTTCTGAGATCTGGGGATGGCTCTAATTTCAGGGTTAGTGTTTGAACGACCTTTTCAAGACATATCTTAATAGTAGGAGAATGTTTGTGTCTACTTTTCTCATCCTACCCACCCGTCATGTTAGCACAGCTATTACAGGGCCACAGACGTGGGTCCTGACCTCGAGCCCCTGGTGGGAAAGGTTTGCAAACATTTAACAAGGTAAAAAGACATCAAAGGGGAAGATCAGCATTTCAGACAGAGTATTAACAAGGAAGTCATGCCAGTGACTTTAATCCAGTCTTTGTGCAGCAAATGTAGCCCCACATTTTCCCCCTTTCATGTATGTCCTAAGTGCTTTCACTCGGGGCTAAGCTATTGCACATGTGTTCACATTAAATCTTCATGGACAGGTACTGCCAAGCAGCTGGTACGTGGTACCTTCTTTGTGCCTCAAAGCTCTAAATATCTCGCAATATTTAGATTAATTTTTTTTGCTATCTCCTTTAGGGAGGGTGAAGTGGCACCCTCCTTCCTGATGTCTCACCTGAAGCTGGTGCTGATGCAGTGAAAGGACTCAGGACCCTGTAAATCAGCATCCAGCTCCCCTCCTAACCCATGCAGGGTTCAGTCCCTTATACCTGAGTACATCAAACCATCCTCTCCAAAAGACAGATTCCTAGAAGTGAGGCAATCTGTGCTCTATGCAGAAAATGACATTACAGAGACCACCTGTTCACCAGGGTTCTTTTTTCCAAATGTTTTCACAGCTGCTACCCTGTGATGGAGACCCATAAAATGATAGTGCCTTTAATCCATCGATATCAGAAGATCCCTTGAGGACTTCATTATATATTTCCTAGAATCATAGAATGGTTTGGGTTGGAAGGGAACTTAAAGATTCCCACCCCTCTTCCATGGACAGGGACACTTCCCACTAGACCAGGTTGCTGAAAGCCCCGTCCAGCCTGGATTTGAACACACCCAGTGATGGAGCATCTACAGCATCCCTGGGCAACCACCACCCACAGGGTGAAAAATTTAGATGGAACAAAACTGTTGTGTTTAGATGATCTTCCCCAGTGCTGTCACTTGGGGTTGCCTGCATCTCCTAACATCATTCTCAGACTGAAGCAATGCTTGGGAGGCAGAAAAAGACCATGTTATGGTAGCCCTGTCCTTCAGCAAACCCTTGTGGCATCCTCCTGTCCCGCAGGCTGGCCTGGCAGAAGAGCCACCCCTGACACATTTGAAGGGCAAGGTGATATAAAGAGTGTGTGTCCTCATTCTCCAGTTCACGATAAACTGAATATTTGACTCACACCCATCAGAAGAGAAATGATCAGACAAATGGTCTGGTCACACATACAGACAATGTATATAGTGATAATCCTTTACCCATCAGTAGTAGAAAAATATATTCTTTAAATAAATAAATAAATAAATTTTTAAAAAGAAAAAAAAAGATGACTTCCCAGCAACGTGAGTTCCTGGTAAATGGATATATTCAGATCTGTGTAAGTGGACATAGCTCCGTGGACATGGACAATGTGCAAGGCTTGACTTTGCAAAAAAAACAAGCACTCAGGATGCTTCTGACCCTGCAAATCAGTATTCTGAAAAAGGCAGTGAATACCTAAAGCAAACACAGCTTTACTTTGGCCCAGAGCTTAGAAAGGATAGGAAGGAGCATAAAAAGGAAGCATGACACTGGAAAGCAGAATGGATGGATGGAGAAAGGGAAATTTTACAAATCAGACCTGGTTTGATTTAGATTTTTAAAAGCTGAAACTTTGCCTAAAAACTAGATGTTCCACTTCTTAGAGACAGTATCAAGATAGAATGCAATTTAATTTAATTTTATTTTATTGAGTCTATCGAGTACTAGTTTACTAAATTGAAGATGATGTTGATTTCAGGTCTACTTTCAATCATCTTTCCTCACACCAGGACACTTAGTTATTCTTAACCAATCAACAGTTTATTCATTCATCTAGAACTACATGCATATATAATCAACCTTTCATCAGGATACAATTACACTCTGAAATATTTTCAGTGAATACTAAAATTGAAAAAAAAAAACCAACCCAAAATTCTCTGTAGGCATCTTCAAAGCAAATGTTCGTTATCAGAAGTTCTGTTCTGGTTCAGCCAAACCTGAAGTTAACAGAGAAAGGTCAGTATCCACATGGGGCTGTTTGTTTAAAAGCAGCTGCATGGAGAAGGACCTTGGAGTCCTAGTGGATAGTAAATTATCCATAGGACAGCAATGTGTCCTTGTGGCCAAGAGGGGCAATGATATCCTGGGGTGCATTAAGAAAACTGTCCGAGTCTAGGGAGGTTCTGCTCCTCCTCTAGTCTGCCCTGGTGAGACCACATCTGGAATACTGTGTCCAGTTCTGGTGTCCCCAGTTCAACAGAGACAGGGATCTACTGGAGAGAGTCCAACAGAGGCTACGAGGATGATTAAGGGGCTTGAGCATCTCCCCTGAGAGACCTGGGGCTGTTCAGTCTGGAGAAGAAAAGGCTGAGAGGGGATCCTATTAATGTCTATAAATACCTGAGGGGTGGGTGTCAAGTGGAAGGGGCCAGTGTCTTTTCCGTGGTGCCCAGTAATAGGACAAGGAATAATGGGCAGCAACTGGAACACAGGAAGTTCCACCTCAACATGAGGAGAAACTTCTTTCCTGTGAAGGTGACAGAGCCTGGCCCAGGCTGCCCAGAGAGGTTGTGGAGTCTCCTGCTCTGGAGACTTTCAAGACCCACCCGGATCTGTTCCTGTGTGGGCTGCCCTGGGTGACCCTGCTCTGGCAGGGGGGTTGGACTCAATGATCTCTAGAGGTGACTGTGAAATATTTAATAAGTGATCACTAGGACAGAGGAAAGTGAGCAAGACTGTTGTCCAAGACAAGGTTTTACGTGTTGCTCCAGAAAGGGACTTGCAGTGGTTATTTGCTTATTTTCTTGGACTAGAAGGATTTCACACTGACTGGATGAGAATATTCCTGCTCATACAAGTACCATGTAGACTGATGGCTCATGTGCTTTCCTGGAGAATATGGGCTGCTGGCTTCTGATAGGTAAGAGAGGAACCATCCAGGATCTCCTGTACTGAGCTGTGGGTGAAGCCAACACCTTACCACCAACTCCTTTTGAGCATGTGTCTCTATTCCTTTTCTCCTTATGCTCTGGGGCAAAATAACACAGCACAAAGTGTTTAGATTCCACTTGAACAAATAAAGGAGAAAAATCTATTTGGTCCAAAAAGCCTTTTGAATGCTGTTTCCCAGTTTCAGCTCTAGAAGTAGAAACTCCAGATGTACGTGCAGTGGGGACAGCAGTGATGTCCCACTCAGAGTGCCCATGGACCTGTGGGAGCTATGAGTGCAGAGATGCCATCTTCTGACATGAAAACTCATCCTCTCTCCAGATCTCCTTGGGTGACTTTGTCAAGGGGAGACTCCACCGCTGACAGTTGCCCTCCAATGGAGAAACTCAGCCACACACCTTCTCTTTGGGCAGCAGCCACCGCTCTGTACCCTGGGATGATGGTGAGGATGGGAAGAAGTTCACAGGTCTTTGACAAACTGCAGCAGCGGTGACCATGACCTTGGGCTTGGTGGCCTAGGGGTTTCCATGCTCTGTAGCCATCCTCACATTTCCCCAGAGCCCCCACGATCCACTCTCTCCCATGTTCTCCTGCTCAAATCCAGTAGATGGCGACAGGATATAAAGCATTCTGTTAATTCTTCCAGAAGTTGGAGGGGGTTTATGTTCAATTCATTTTAACATCCCCCCCCCTCCCCCCCGACCTTTGAAACAAATTAATTTTCACATTTCAAAGTCATGGCTGCATTTGAGATCATTTATCTTTTGATATGTTCTTTTGCTCCTCATGTCATACAATTCATTTCACATTGAGAGTCACCACCAACCGCCTACACTTCTTGCAAGGTTGGAGGAACTAATACAAGTATTCCTCGATACTGCAGTCAGCCCAGGACAAGGGATGCCATCTGTGATATCATCATTTGGGGATTTTTGATCCATCTGCTTTTACTTCTAAGTCTGTCAACTTACTTCTCAGATCTGAGATTGATTTTCATGACCTCCTGTAAGACTGCTGCAGCCATGTGGAAGGTCAGACACCACATTGTTAGGGCTCAGAACAGAACAGGAGGCATTATCATGAAAAGATTTGGTCTTTTTTTTTTACCTAGGGCACATAAGAAGTGCTATTTACCTATGAGCAGCCAGTCTTCAGTTCTGATAGTGAAGTACCTAGAGGATGGGAAATGGGGAAAATCTGGTTTTCGTTTTGTATGTCCCATGGAGCGTTCCACTCTGGAATGACAATGTATTAAACTAGCAGTGCAATCCAACACCTGCAATCCCTAACTCCCTTCAAAGATATCTATCCAAGTGCAAGTCCTGGGCATCCCGGTCTGAGTTGTTTGGAAGGCACTCTCAAGAAATACAGTTTTCAACAGTCTCTTTAGTGGATGTACATCTTGAGTTGGGCTACACACATTTTCTGCCATTGTCTCTATCTTTTTTTAGGATGAAGCACCAGCTGAAACAGTCACTGAGGTGATTTCTAAAATCCTGGTTGTCATGGAGACAGGAACAGGCTGACCGCCTCCTGGTTGCAAAAGGAGAGAGTGGGCTACAGCAGCTTCTCACCAAGAGATGTTCCAAAGACTTTTCACATCTGTAAGTCTGACACAGAAACACCTCTTTAACTTGAAGGGCAGTTAAACCTTAACTCTCTGAGGTACTTGCTGTAGTAATGCAAAAAAAGCACTAAAAAAATGGAAGAATATTTCTTATCTATCCTACCACCTGGATGTGATCCTGGGCAACCTGCTCTAGATGAACCTGCTTTAGCAGGGGGTTTGGACGAGATGATCTCCAAAGGTCCCTTCCAAACCTCCCCCACCCCTTCTCTGATTCTGTGATCTTTTATTCAGCACTTCAGACCAGTTTGATTACTGCAGAGGAAAGACAGAACCCTGCACGTATTTCTCCTCTTAATAACATATGTGTAGCCAAGACAGCAATAGTGACCTTCATTAGATGCACCGTGTTCCTTGGGGTAACACAAAAAAATCAGAGATGTCCGCATAAAATCCTAAGACCTCCCTTCATAGGAAAGGCCACCTCACGTGTTTCAGAAAATCTAATGAAAGTAGCCAAAAGCCAAATCTCCTGAGCACAGAAGGGCATGTCAGGCCATTAGCCAGTTAACTGTGGTAATTGATACACCAATAAGTACAATTTTCCCCACCATTAATATAGGCAGTAGCCAGAAAGAATTATTGATTTCTCTTTTTACCTTCAAAAGCAGATGAAAGCTCTTATGGAGAGCTTTATTGAAAACTTATTCACCATCTGGAAGGAGAGAAGCCATTTCATTTTCCCCTAAGTAGAAAAAAACCCCCATAATCCTCATGTCTCATTTTCCAGCACCGCTTGGTGATGCATGGTCTTGGGTGTCACAAACCTTTGTGTAGTAGAGACACCCATCTGGCACCAGTCTGACAGCTCCCATGGTAGGACAGGAGCCCACCTCGGGTGCCATGTGACTCGGGATTTTGGGGAATATGGATTTAGGCAAAAATTAGGACCTCCAATGGACCTGTCTGAGCACAGAAGACCTTCTCACTCTTGACAACTCCCTGTCAGGAGGTTGGAGCCAGGTGAGGTCGGGCTCTGCTTCCAAGGAACAAGCGATAAGACAAGAGGAAATGGCCTCAAGTTGCACCAGGGGAGGTTTAGGTTGGAGCTGAGGAACAATTTGTTCCCCTTGAGGGTTGTCCAGGGCTGTCCCAGGCTGCCCA
>JANIJG010019036.1:0-13458 GCA_024611175.1 Megaceryle torquata
AGGAGAGGAGAGGAGAGGAGAGGAGAGGAGAGGAGAGGGGAGGGGAGGGGAGGGGGGGAGGGAAGTTTAATAGAATGAAAAAAAGTGCTTTTAGAAAAATAGGCACTAACAGAGGATAATGGAATAGGTAATTTTCCCTCTGTCCTGTTTTCACAGGACTAGGGAAAAGTGGATACAGTTTCCTATTTTTTCATTAGTACATCCACATGTCCTAAATCCCAACATTTGTGTGGGGCACTTGGAATCTCCTGCTTTGAGAAGGAAACAATACTAACCCTTCATTTTAATTTTATTTTTAGATGTATGGCTGATGTTTAACTATTTTCTAACCTAGAAAATGTCTGCTTTTGTATGTTACGTGTTTGATGTCTCACAGTCCTGATGAACATAACTGAATTGGATAGAGATGTATTGCTAGGGAGAAGAAGCAGTAATTTGTAAATGTAATGCTAAATCATAGAAGCATAGAAGCACAGAATCATAGAATCATTTCAGCTGGAAGAGACCTTCAAGATCATCAAGTCCATCCTTATTCTTAGCCCTATCAAAACCACTAAACCATGTCCCTAAGCACAACATATACTCGGCTTTTAAACACCTCCAAAGATGGTGACTCCACCACCTCTTTGGTCAGGCTATTCCAATGCCTGACAACCCTTTCAGTAAAGAAATTCTTCATAGAATCATAGAAATGTCTGGGTTGGAAGGGACCTCTAGAGGTCATCTAGTCCAATCCTCTTGCTGAGAGCAGGGACATCTTCAACTAGAGCAGGTAATAGTCAGCCTGAACCTCCCCTGGTTCAACTTCAGTCCATTTCCTCTTGTTCTATCACTTGTCACTAGGGAGAACAGACCAACTCCCGTCTCACTACAGCTTCCTGTCAGGTAGCTGTAGAGAGCAATAAGGTCTCCCCTCAGCCTTCTTTTCTCAAGGCTAAACAGCCCCAGATCCTTCAGCCTTTCCTTATAAGAGACATGATCCAAACCCTTTACTAGCTTAGTAGCCCACCTCTGTATCCTCTCCAGCACCTTGACATCCTTCCTGTAGAGAGGGTCCCAAAACTGGACACAGTACTTGAGGTGCAGCCTCACCAATGCCAAGTACAGAGGAATGATCATGTCCCCCCTCCTACTGATTACACTATTCCTGATACAGGCCAGGATGCTGTTGGCCTTATTGGCCACCTGGGCACACTGCTGGCTCATGTTCAGCCTGCCGTCAATCAACACCCCTAGATCCTTCTCTGCCTGGAAGCTCTCCAGCCACTCCTCCCCAAGCCTGTAGCTCTGCTGGGAGTTGTTGTGGCTGAAGTGCAGGACCCAGCATTTGGCCTTATTGAAACTTATGGAACTGGCCTTGACCCAGCAATACAGCCTATCTAGATGCCTCTGTAGAGTTTCCCTACCCTCAAGCAGATCAGCACTTCCACCCAGCTTGGTGTTATCTGCCAACAGTAATTCTAAAAAATTCAAATCAGTAATTCTAAGAAAAGCTATCTACTCCTGCAGCTTTAAAGTTTGTAAGAGGTCATCTCCTCTGTTGTTTCTGGTTGAGCCTCACAAAGAACAGAGAAACAGGGAAACAGAGAATTAAGCTTAATTTCAAATGCTTTCCCAAAGTAGGACAGCTAATATGGTTTATGAAAGTGGATTAAATTATCAGAAGCTTGATCCATGTAGATTCTAGTTAAGGCTGTTAAGCTGTAAAATCCTGAATGGTTATTTTTACAGACATAATTTGAACTGTAGCTGTAACATTTCTATTTAAAAATATAAGAAAAAAAAATAGGAATTATTATTTAAATTTTATTTTTGGTTTTAAAAATGTCTTAGGTTGTCCCTTTTTCTCCCTATTCCAGACTTTGTACAAAATTGGAAAAGCTTCTGAGAGATCAGTAAAAGAGAGCAAAGATTATGCTTTTTGAATGCATTTACAAAGCTGATCATCAAACCAGAAAAGCAGACCCCCCTGTTAAAGCACAGGTTTTATAAGATAAGTTCAGTTCAGACTTCAAGTCCCCTGGAATTTGTTTTCAAACTACAACTTTGTTCATAAATGAGCAACACTTGAGTTAAACGGGATTTGTTTTTATCTTCATCTGAAGTTTTCCACAATTTCATCCTTGCTTAAAGCTTAAATCCAGAAAAGACTACTGAAAACTCAGGTATAAATTTTTTTATTATTATTATTACAACAGCCACTATTATTTAAGTCTTGCAGTTAGCTTAGTAGTTGGCATTAGCAAAAAAACATCCTTGGAAATTATTCTTTTTTATGTATCTAGAATTTGAGGTCCATCTGATCATACAAAGTGACAGATGTGTGATTGTGGTGTTTTGACCTTGGCAGGACACCAGGTCCCCACAGAGGTGCTCTATCACTTCCACTGACACTCTTTTCAGCTGGACCAGGGGGATGAAAATAAGATGAAACTCATGGGCTATGACAAAAGCAGTTTAATGAAGAAGCAAAGCAATGCTGCACATGGAAGCAAAAGAAAACAAAGATTTAATCTCTACTTCACATCAGCAGGCAATGTCTGGCCCTTTTCAGGAAGCAGAGCTCCAAATAGTGGTTGGTCCAGAGGACAAGCTGATGCCTCCCCCCCACACCTCTTTTTCCTAGCTTTTATAGTTCAGCTGACGTCATATGGTATGGAATATCCCTTTGGTCAGTTTGAGTCAGCTGTCCCAGTCATGTCCCATCCCAAGATCTTGTCCACCCCATCACACTGCAGGGGGGATTTCAAAAAAGCAGCCTTGGTACTGTGCAAACCCTGCCGAGCAGTAGCCAAAATACAGGTGTTATCAGCACCTTTCTAACTCTCATTGCAAAACACAACACTGTGAGAGCTGCTATGGGGAAAATTAACTCCATCTCAGTCAGGCCCAATACCGTGATAAACCCACTGACTTCATAGAGAGACATGTTGCAGAGAAGGTCAGAAGATTTCTGTCTGATGAAATTTTCATTTATTTCTGTAGACTTTACCAAGGCTTACTGGTATGATTCAGGCTGTGAGACTGGAAGGAGTTTGAGTCAGATCATCCATTACTTTGACAGGCTCTTTTCAGAGTTAATTATCTGCTTAGAAATAAAATAAGCAAAATATGTCCCTTTTATTGGAATACACATGCTCTGACACTTGTCTTTACAAATGCATTATGGGGTAGCCAAATATGGCTACCAAACAGAAAACTATAGTTTTTTGAAAACTAGACAAAAGGATGACACTGTAAATAACCATATGGAAGAGCTGAGGTGCATTTATCGGGGACTGTGATGTGGGATATCTCTTCCCCTTTCCCTAAATAACTATTAATCAGCCAATAAAGAAGCAGGTGCCCACTGCATGAACAGGTTCATCCAGCCTTGGGAATGTTTATCTCAGATAGAAAGATGCTTATCAGTAGGTGAATGGAAACTGTTTTACGCCATCTTTTGTTTCTGTACATTTTTCTTTTCCCTTGGAGTTTAGCACAGAGGTTCCATACGGAATAAAACCATCCACCACTGTGACTAAAACTGAGACAAAAATCACCGATAAAGCTGCTGATTAAAAATTAGTTCCCCCATTCTCTTGGAATTACATTTGCAACTTCAAATGACACTACTTCATTCATCTGAGGATTACATAGTTTAAAAGAAACACCCAAAAGGAGAATTAACTCACATTAAACTAATAAAACTAATAGAAATTAAATCAGTTTAATGATTACAGTGCCTTTTAAAACAATTAGCATTAACAAATATCCCATTAAATATTACATGTTACTCACCTAAGAGGGTTTAAAACAGGAAAGAAAAGAAGGGAAATAAAGGTAACTTCAGTGCAAAGTAAGTAGTTTGATTAGATTCATAAAGTGCGTATTTTTCATTACTTTTATTTTAACATTTTTCCACTTCCCATAAACACTGCTGTGATGTTCATACATTGTGAGCTGATTCTCTTTGTTATGCAGCAAAGTCACTTTTGCTTCAGGACAGTATACTCTAATGGAGAGTATTATCCTATTTGTTTGGTTTGCTCTCTGGGCTACCTTCTTCTCCATCAATATAGTTTTGTGATACTTTCTGTTTTAAAATTAATTATGAAGAACCTGTTGGTTTTGGCTTTAAGTCAGACTGCAGTTTGAGGGTGCTGATGACAAGTAATAGTTATAGCAGTGTATTGCTTGTTAAATAGAGGAAGTTCTTCACTGAAGTTTTCCTTTAGACACAATATCATCATCTGCAGTATTTTGAATGCTGAAAAGAATTGTGTTGGAGTTCTTTTACTCCTTCCAACCACCAGACATATCTCAGGCTGACAAGCTCTTCAAGCTTTCTGTCACCTTCTTACTTAGTTTTAAAAATTCACTTGAATGCATTTGCCACCTTTTTGCCTTATATTTGACAATGAAGGTTATCATGCTCTCTCTGGATTTATATTTTTAAAGTGTCATCTTGCAGTGATCAGTATGACAGCATGTTTCATACAGTGGCCTGTAAAACCTTTGGAGAAAACCCAAGAGAGGATTAGAGTTTATGAAAAACAAAATTGGGGGAGGGAAGGAAATGAAGGATTCTTTTTTTTAATTTCATATTTGATACAGGGGGAAAAAAGAACAAATCCTCCTCTTCCCCCTTGGAGTTTATTTGATGATTGGTGCCACTTGCACTACTTCCATAATCCCCTAGATAGCATAACTTTTCAATCAGAGTGGAACATAATATCATTTTATTGCACATAAGATTAAACCCTTTAGACAGGCAGACACTGCTGCTTTGTACAGAGGAATCTGAAAAGAATATGCACGTCTTGGGTTAATGGGTTAGAAGGCATTGGTAAATAATTTTATTGGACATTAAAAAGTACCACAGCGTTTTAGCTGATAATGTATGCAATATGATGCTATAAGTATAATGCAGGCTGGATACTTGACACAGATGTATCATATTGTAAACCACAATATTTGGTGTGGTAGGTTGACCTTAGCTGGATGCCAGGTGCCCACAAAAGCCATTCTGTCGCTCCCCTCCTCAGTGGGACAGTGGAGACAAAATGTCACAGGCAAAACAGACTTGGCTTGGGGAAAAAGTTATGTAATTTATTACCAATCAGATCAGAGTAGTATAATAAGAAATAAACCTAAATCTTAAAAAAAAAAAAAAAGCTTCCTCCCATCCCTGCCTTCTTCTTGAGCTTAAATTCACTCCTGATTTCTCTACCTCTTCCACTCCAATAGAGAGAGGGGCATGAGGAGTTGGGGTTGTCTCTGATGCTTCTTCCTCCTCAGCAGAACGACTCCTCACATTTGTGCCCTATTCCAGTGTGGGGTCCCTCCCATGGGTGACAGTCTCTGTGATCTTCTCCAATATAAGTCCTTCCCATGAGCTTTAGTTCTTCAAGGACTTCTTCAGCATGCATCCCTTTCATGGCATGCAGTCCTTCAGGAACAGATTGCTGCAGTGTGGGTCCCCTATGGGGTCACAAGTCCTTCCAGCAAACCTGATCATGTATGCGTTCCTGTCTCCATGGGTCCACATATCCTGACAGAAGCCTGCTCCAGCATGGGCTCCCCACGGGGTCACAGCCTCCTTTGGACATCCACCTGCTCTGGCGTGGGGTCCTCCATGGGCTTCGGGTAGATATCTGCTCTATCATTAACTTCCATGGGCTGCAGGGGCACAGCCTGCCTCACCATGGTCTTCTCCATCATGGGTTGCAGGGTAATATCTGCTATGGTGACTGTAACACCTTGGTGTCTGCAGAGTTGTTTTCCTCACATATTCTCACTCCTCTCTTCAGCTACAGTTGCATGGTTGTGGGCTTTTGTTCCCTTCTTAAACATGTTATCCTGGAGGTACTAGCACTGGTGCTGACGGGCTCAGCCTTGGCCTCAGGTCCACCTTGGAGCCAGCTGGCATGGGCTCTTTCAGACATAAGGGAAGCTTTTAGCAGCTTCTCACAGAAGCAGTCCCCATAGCCACCTCACTACCAAAACCTTGCCATGCAAACCCAATACTTTTGGTTTAATATGGTTTAACCGATTTGATTTATAATATGCTACTGTATAAATATTCTATTATATATACATTATATATATGTTTCTTTAATTGTAAGAAACTACAAAAAAGCAGCATGAGAATAGTGAAATTAATCATTGCTTTCTGACACATGGGCTTTATTGCATTTGACCTCTGGGTGCATTATTGTGCAACAGTCACTGTGGCTATTGCTGGTATTAAGTATCAGAAGAAGGCATACAGAAAATCAATATGTATTTTCTAGTACTTGAGCCTCAGTTGCAGTTATTCAGTCATTGCTGATGTCTGTCATGCAAATGTTTCCAGGTCAAACTCTGTTGCATAAAAACCCATCCAGAATCAACCACAGTCAGTGGAAAGTGAGAGGCAAAGTTATTTTAGCCTAACAAAACAGAGAAAATAATCCTCCCTACTACCATTAGTGAAAAGGTTCATTCTGCTCCTTTTGGGAGCTGGATGAAGAATTTAATCATGTTTTACAACTGTTTTCTAGCAAAAAATTGTTGTCCCCCCCTATGGAATGATATTTGAGTCAAAGGGAAAAACGGAGCTCAAATGAAACTACAAGGGACTGTTACTCACTTTGTCAACATGGCTGAGTAATAACTTCTGTGGATGAGCTGGCTTGGAAGATACATTTTCTTGACAGAGTTCCAACACAAAGGTACTAGATAGGGGAAAAAAATCCAAATCATTGGCATTTAAGCCAGTCTTTCAGGAATTTCTCTAAGAAACTATACCTGACTACTAACTATATCACATCCTGACTAAAATGAGACATAGATTTGATATATTATGGAATTATTTTTGCATTTTTGTGTTCTCCGGTACCATAAAACCACCTATTTAAACCAATGGGCTTAGTGGTTGGATAAAGTCCACTCAATGTAAATGTAAAGGGCAAGTTCTGAAAGCAATGGCCAATTTTCCAGGCATCTGAAGACAAGGTCTCACTGATAAGAACAGCAATGGATATGAAAAGAATAATGACCAATGCAGAGTTCACCCTGTCTGAGAGTCTGTTAGAATCACTCTGCTTTCTGTAGGTTACTCATAAAACTGTAGCAAATGTTGATGTCCCAGATGTAGTCTGTGATCCATAAGCAGAATTTTTACTCATTGTTTTTGTAATATAATTCATAAAATAAAGTTTTGTTCACCTAACAGTGTTATAGTACTGTGCCCACTTGGGTTTTGTCAATCTAATGTCACAGCATTTCACAAAGGAATTTGTTTTCATGTGAGGAAATTAACTGTATTTTACTTTTTGTGGGAACGAAATGAGGGATGGAGTAATTTCAGGAAAAAACTGATGAAATGTTTTGTCTCCATATGTATATTACAGAACATCAGAGATGTTCATATGGTACCTCACTTTTTTGTTTCATCTCTTATAGAAGTGATATCTCTTCATAAAATCTTTTTTTAGTTATGCATCTGATTTTATCAGTGAAAAGAGAAACCATTTATTCATTCTTATGGAATGATAATATAGTTGAAAAGTCAGGATACAGAAGAAAGCCCCGGTGTGTGACCATCTGTCTTCAGGAAGATTTACAAGTAATGGCTTCCCTTGGATGTCATCACAGATTTGTCTTTCAAAATTTAAAACTGACAGGCATTTTGAGAAAGGCTTAAAGTAAACTATCTCTGAATCAAGAAGCATTGTTTTCTGAGGTGTTGAAACAGCAACCTTTTCATGAAGGCTTAAGAACTTTTCAATTTTGCTTATGTTCTTCCATGGGGTTTTTTTGTTGGTTTGGTTGGGTTTTTTTGGTAGATTCATTAAAACTATATATTTATAGGAATAGTATGAAATGGAATATATGAAGTAAAGCATTAAAGGCATTACTAAAGGCATATAGATGCCTTTTCTCCTAGTATGGTACTTGAATAGTTCTAGGTCAACTGATAAGGACAATTTAATTGGTCGGTTCTTCTTTAAAATTATAAGCACAGGAATAATAAAGGAAGCATTCTTGCAGATGCAGTTTGCATGGCTTATTGTTTGCTGTATATCTTTATTATTATTCCCTTTATGCAAAACAAACAAATAAACAAGCAAAAAACAACAACAACTGTCTATTTGCATAGCAGATGGCTTGTATTATCACCCAAAAGGAAATGAATAAAATAGTTAGAAATTCTATGTTGATCCCATGAAGGGTGCATAGAACTAGCTATGATCCAATGACAAAATCTCCTAGATTCAAGTTTATGTCTTTTATTTCCCAGCAAGTGGTTTAAATATTACATTATCACATCACAACATCTTCTTTGGGGATTTTAAAAATGCATATTTTATATATTTCAGCTTTTTAAGGCATCTTTGACTCACCACAAAAAATTAACCATCATCTACTGAAATGCTCATAAGCATATTTCAGTTTTATGTAGTGTAATTTGAACTAGAAAGAACTGAGAGAAATGATCAATTAGCTTCTGTGTCTATTTCTGGCTGCAATAAAGCTGCTTTAATATTGCAGACTTGAACAATGCATCACATACAGAAATGTGATCACCTAACGATGAATGAACACACCAGAAACATTAACGCTTTAGGGAAGGGCAGTGAAAATTATTATATTCAAGGAACACTATTCATGTGGGGAGTTTTCTCATGAGAACAGATTAAAGCCATGGCATCCTCAAAAGGAAATAACTTTGCACAGGAGGAAACATTGTATAGTACTTGAAATGAAAAGAGCTACTGCTGTAGAAGAGAGCTCAGTGTTCCTCTTGATATGAAAGGAATAAAGTGATGGTCTCTCCTGCTTCAAATGAACGTATATGGTTCTTTCACTGCTTTTAATTCACGGGAAATTGTGACTGACATGAGTGCAAAGGATTGCTTTTCTCTGCCTACACAGAGTTGATGTAACTAAGTCATCTTTTTTCTGTCTTTGATGAATGAAGTTGCAAGTGATTTACTTTCTCTTTTTACTGTGAATGTTTTCCAATATTTTTTTCTTTCAAGACTGTAGGGCTTCTAGTAGGTGGAAATCTTGCTTTATAGAAAACACTGCTTTGATAGTCTGCGTTATGTCACTGTAACATAAAACCTAGTTGATAGAATCATAGAATGTTTTGGTTTGGAAGGCACCTTTAAAGGTCATCTAGTACCACTCCCCTATAGTGAGTAGGGACTTCTGCAGCTAGATCAGGTTGCTTAGAGCCCTGTCCAACCTTTCCTTGAATGTTTCCAGGGATGGGGTGTCTACTGCTTCTCTGAGCAACCTGGTCCAGTGTTTCCTTCCTTCTATCTAGTCTAAATATACCCTTTTTGGTTTAAGACCATAACCCCTTGTCCTGCTGCAACAGGCCCTGCTAATAGGACTGTCCTCTTCTTTCTTTTAAGCCCTCTTTAGGTACTGAAAGGCCATAATAAGGTCTCCCTGAGGCCTTCTCTTCTCCAGGCTGAACAAGCCAAAGTTGTTGGCAAAGTAAACAATAGTTTTGGGACTTAGATTCTTCAGAAGTAAGAAATCTGCTGCCACCTTACTCCTAAAAAAGGACCTGCCAAAGAAGAGTCTATCTGAACACCAAGATAACCCAAAATAAGTTTATCTTTCTTTAAGAAAATGCTTCAGTGTAAACCAATCTCTTTTTATGTTTTAATCAGTTCTTTGACTACATTTTAATTGTGAAATTAGTATTATTAGAATATCTTAATTGACTGTGAATTTAATTCCTTTTGGAGAAATTTGGTCTTGGTGAAATTTCTCCATGGAATTTCATTTCTTAGAAAATAATTTTCCATGGAATGGTTTGGCTTAGGCATTCATCTGATGTAAAGTTGGAAATTAACTCATGAGTAATATACATACTGAGATAGAATATTAATAACATTTTTCCTGTGAAGCTTTCAGTGATTGTCTGATGGGGAAAGAAACATTCTGTTTCATTTAATGTCTTGCTTCAGTCTTTAACTGAGAGCAAATTTAATCCTGACTGCTTAGACTTTTCTTCATTTTTACACATTTCTAGTTATCTAGGTCTATTGTGTTGTTTATTCTTTAAAAGTGCTCTCTAACTCCTTAGGCTTGATGAAATTGGTGGCTGATCTCCATAGGCTGTCCAGGGTGACTTCTTCCAAGGATAGAGAAAGTCATGAGAAAAGGATTAACTGGATTTTTAACTTTTATTTATATGATCATGCTTCAGTTGCTTTACAGTTTGTCTGACTTAGATAACTGTATCATACAGGCTATGTAGCACAACAAACTTATGTCCTTGCTTTTTACCTCAGACAGCCTGTATTTGTTTTAGCCATGTTCTAGTCTTAGAGTTTCATAATTTTTTAATACAATTGGTGTACTAAATCAAGTTCCAAAATTCTAGTGAAACTAATTATTTTTATAATTTAAACTTGTAACCCCAGCACAGCATGAAATCAGAACTGTTGAGGTACATTGATTCCTTAGAAAGCGCATGTTGATTATCATTAATTATGTTACTGTGCTTAGCTATATTGCATCTTCATTATTTTGCCTCAGTTTTGTTTCTTGCCAGCCCTGTGAGTGCTCTGTCCATTCACATTCTGAAAACAGGAGCTTGCATTTATTCTGAGGATTTGACTATGATAGGCTGTCTTCTTCCAAGTTCTCCTGAGACCAGTCTGAGGCAATCACTTTACATTGTTTGGAAGGATTGAACAAAAACAAAACTAAAAAAGGTAAATCTCATTAATGTCCATAAATATGTAAAGGGCAAGTGTCAGGAGGATGGAGCCAGGCTCTTCTCAGTGACATCCAGTCATAGGACAGATGAGTATAGGAGGTTTCAGGTAAACATAAGGAAAAACTTTTTCACAGTGAGAGTGACAGAGCACTGGAACAGACTGCCCAGAGAGGTTGTGGAGTCTCCTTCTCTGAAGACATTCAAAACCCACCTGGATGCATTCCTGTGTGATCTAGGTGATCCTTCTATATCAGGGGGGTTGGACTAGATAATCTTTTGAGGTCCCTTTCAACCCCTAATATTCTGTGATTCTGTCTGATTCTGTGTAAATCCATCTGGTCTTGGAGAGACATTATTTTCTATCAGTAACTAGTACAAGCATGTGTATCTCTGGTAAGTATTTGAATCTGCCTCAGTTAATAGATGACAGGAAAAAAATTGTTTATATGACTAAACATGGAAAAAAGAATATCTGTTGAATGTGTCTGTCTTTCCTGAAATTTTAATACTTAACATACTGTTAGCATTTAATCTTCTATCTGTAATAAAGGTCTGCTTATGCTCCATTGCAGAGTTTCATCTTGTACTTTTCTTCTTTGCTGTCCTCTGAATAGTCACATAGAGATTCTTTTTTCATTGGATACTGTTACATTCTCTTAGATATTTTTTGTATAACCTTCATATGTTATGTTTAAAATTCTTCTTCAATTGTTTTCTGGTTCTAATTCACTGAAAAGTGATCTTCTGTTACTGAATCTGGATCAGTTTTAAACCAAGAATTGTTTTCTCCTGATCAGGAAATCATGGCTTTGGTCATCTAATAAGTAATTCTTTCTGATTTTTACTTATTTTTCATACACAGTTGCCCACAGCTCCAGGAGCTGATGAGGATGAGCATCAAGGACTGACCTTTATTTGTTTATCTTAAGAGAAATGCCAGTAACTGTTCCTTTTCTCTCCCCTTTTATTTCTGTATTTGAATGATAATGGCTAGAAAATTACTATAGGTCATCAGTATTAATACCCTGATAAGGCACAGGGCACTCAGCTTCTCTTGTCATGAACAGACCTACTTCAAGACCTCATGCACACCATCTCAGGGCTTTAGGGCAAAGGATTGTCTTGATTTCCCAGTGTGGTGCCATCAGATTCTAACTTCAGAAGCAGTTGAAGGCCATATCCTACCCAATATATTTTTCTTTTTAAATTTCACAGGGGAAAGAGATACCTCCCAGACTGCTCATGAGGGAGTCCCTTTTGAAAGACCTGAGTCACTGCACCTCTGCCATCCCACCCCACACAGCACATTATGGGGCCAGTGTAAGGGCAGAAATGTAAGCTAAAGAGATAGAGAGAAAAACACTCCCCAACAACATGCTCTCCTTAATTCTTCTTCCTCATTCAGAGATCACCGTCTTCTTTTCCCTGTACCTACATCCAGGGATACAAAAGTTTCCAAAAAAATATCCTGACTAAAACTTACATTTTCCTTGAATTCCAAAATAGTTTTGTCTCCTCTTGAGAAATCTTTGGTGACATCTGTTTGTCTTTTAAGTCATTACTTTATGATTTATCAGTAGCCTTATTGACATGAGTGTCTCACTGGTTTCATATGTGAATGCTTTCCTGCAACTGAAGGATACACAATCTCAGCCTAAAGTTTGATTAATCTGAAGTACAGAAGTGAAGTATTTCTCAATGGAAAGCATAAATTTATGCTTTGTGTCTGCATATTTCTCTTGTTTAGGAATCAACAAAAAACCTATTTTTCCATTTTCATGTTATTCAATATTTAGATAATTGACTCGGACACAGACCATTCGGATTACTGCAATTAATCTTCCTGAAGGCTATAGTGGACAGAAGGACCTGAGGCTATACAAACTGGAGCTATACACTTTGGCATTCTACATCACTAAAAGGAGCTTTGTTTCAGGAGAGGATGGAAAAAAAAGTATCTAAGGAAAAAGATACTGAACTTAAAGCAGAAGAGAAGGAAAGCATGCTTGAACAGTAATAATGAAGAAAAGAAATAATGAGGAAGTGGCCTTTGAGTAACAGTAATGATCAATTCATTGTTGAGTATCTCCTTTTTGAGATGTACTGTCCTTATTTGACTTACATCCTTCCTTCCTGTCAGTGCCTTACTTGTTTTGGCTCACAAGGATACCACTTAATATCTAACAGCCTTTTAACTACAATCCATTAAAAGATTTTCTGTTAAAAACAAAATGGTCGCTTACATGGAATATTATAAATTCCCAAATCCCTTTATTGATGACCAGCTGAGATCCAGACAGCTCCAAGAACAAATAATGCTAAAGAAACACAGGTAATAAAAATCATAGGACTTTCTAAAGCAAACACATATTATCTCCCCTCAAACAATCTGTATCATATGATTGACACAATTTGGTTTGTATATGAGAAATAACATTTATCTATCCAAATGGAAAATTATTGTATTCCTGAAGATTTCACATCTTTCCCATGTTTTAGCACTAGTATCTTTAGAAAACTGTGGTGGGTTGTCCCAGCTGGCAGCCAAGCACCCACACTGCCACTTGTTCCCTCCTTCTCTATGCACTACCAGGATGGAAAGAGCAGAAGTGAGAGGTATAAACAGATAAAAACAAAGTAGTTGCTTACCAAATCTTGTCCCAGGCGAAACTGACTTGTCTTGGGAAAGTTAACTTATTACAAATTCAAATACATATACTGAGTTGGGTACGAAGGGGTGGGGGGGG
>JANIJG010019036.1:17374-33649 GCA_024611175.1 Megaceryle torquata
TAGAGGGAGACGAACACCGGTAGGCGGGAGTGGCCGAAAAGGAAGAAAAAGAAAAAACCTAACATTTTGTACACTTAGGAAAAATACTTCTTCTCCCTTTTCCAGGCTCAGCTTCACTCCAGTCACCTCTTCTCCTGCCCTGTTAATCACTGCAGCTCTCACTTAGTCCCTTCATTGCAGCAACAAACAGTGCAGGGATTCAGATTAGGAACACAGTGGTTTCTCTGTGCCTCTCCTTTTTTCTCACTCTTTTCTGTTCTGGTACAGGTCCTTCATGGGCTGCAGTCCCTTTGGGAATATCTGCTCTGTTATGGAGCACCTCCTCTTCCTCTGACCTTGGCATTCCCTCTGCTTTTTGTCACTTTTTTTTTTTCCCTCTTCTGCTGCCTGTCCAGCATGTCTCTTTTTCTTAAATATGTTTTCACAGAGGCACCACCAGGGCAGCTGATGGGCTCAGTGGTATCCTTTGGTGGGTCTACTGGAGGCATCTGAAAGCAACAGTGTGCATCATGAAGTAGCCCCTGGACTATTCTTATGGAAATCACTCTGTAGCCACATCACTGCCAGTACTTTGACAACTACATTCCGTACATGAACCTTCTTCCTCCTTTCATTTCTAAATCTACTGCTGTGACAGGGTTTGAGTAATAGATCCTTTCTGTCACTTTCCAACAGCCTTCTTGTGTCTGAATATTGCTATCATTGTCTTTTTTATCCATCTTCTTTAATTTAACAATAACAATTCATGGGTTTTTTTGACAAATCTTTTGTGGTTTTAGTCTCTTTTTATTTAGTCTTTAACCATGTTATCCCAAACTGGACATAGTAGTTCAGATAACTTATCAGGTAATCTAAAATGTAGGCAAAATTGGTTTTAATTAATTATCTGAACATCAATTTTTAAATCCATTGCAAAGGGCTATATTAAAAGACTTTTCCAGAAATGGAGATGCCATGAAATAGAACGCTTGTTTTCTTGGACTTGACCACCTAAAAGACAGAAACAAACAATGCTTTGCTTTAACATGGGAAGAATATTAATGTACCTGTAAAAGCCTGTGTTATTCAACGTTTAAATCTGAAACAAAGGATAAATAATGAAATTACGTTTGCTACTGATTAAAAATTAAAAATTATTTGGGATAACTAAAACTGTAGTTGACTACCCATTCCAGAAAGTTGTCTCAATTTTAAGTGGAACTCATTATTTTATCTCAGTGTTAATAAATGCAAAATAGTTCATATGTAATAAAATATATTCTTATAGAAATCTAAATTAGTTATTTGGAAAAAAGCTTAAGATTGTTGTAGGCAGTTTTTTGCATAAGTCAAAACAAAGGTAAATAAAAAGCTGACATTCATTGAAACTGAAATGAAAGAAAAATATAGAGTATTATTGTATGATTCCATACCATGTCTACTGAATATAAAATATAGAATAGGAAAAGGAACTATAATTGCAAATTGACCTCAAATTGAGACTTTTTTTTCATCATCAAATAAGTCCTTCCTTTCATAGTTGTCCTAAAAGATTTTACATTTTTAAATAAAATTTCTTTTATATTTAGCTTCATTAAAATTACATGACTTGCAAAGAGTAAGATTTAAACTCATACATTTCAAAGCTTCACAAAAACAATCAATATAACAACAAAAATTGTCTCTATTAGTGGGAGTGTATTTTATAAAACTTTTTTCCAAACATGTCTATTGTCACTTTTAATGCTCCTGTTAGTTATCTAGTTGATTGTCTCCTGCATATGTAAGTTCAAAATTTTGAATATGTAAAATATATTGAAACTGATGGATTAAATAATATATGGAAAGTGGTGCAGAAATATAAGTATTTACATTTTATTTTATGTAAATTAACTTAGGAAACAAATCAAAATCAACTAAATTTTCTCCTTTCATTGAAAGCTGAAGCCCCTGTATATGTATAAAGTAGCAACTCATTCAGGACATTGCAGAAAAAGTCTGCAAAAAGAATCATGTTGAATTCTTAGTTGAATGACTTCATCAGATTTAAGTTCTGGAGGTTTCTCTCTTCAGAATTATGGATTATTAATTGGAACCCACTTTGGAAATGCTCTACAGAAATAGCATACTTCAAAAAGTCATTAGATATTCTCTTATTTTATGACCTTTCTGAAGGCATAAAGACTATTACAGTGGTGCCCTGGAATACTACTGAACCACTTACAACACTGGTTACATACTGGTATACTCTCTTAGCCCAGTCTGCTGTTGCGACCCTGTGATATAACAGAAATCCACAGCTTACTTGGATCACCCTCTTCCATGCAATTCAGATACAATACTGCCAGGTCTGGCTCCCACTGGCTTTTCCTGTATCTTTCCTTCAGAACTTTCTGTCACCTACAAATCAACACATACATGTTTCATCTATCTTTACCTCTGTACAGAGATGTGAGAAAGAACAGATATCATTCTTGTTAGAAAAAGGAGATGAGCTATCCACTTGAAGAGAACAGATGTGACACTTCAGTAGTCAGTGGCAGTCAAATGATGAGGAAGCATGTATTCTTTCCACTGACAGTTGCTGGCATGAGGGAAAGAGGACCTGATGAGGGTCTATGCTTATCTAGATCAAAACAGCTGGAACAACCATTTTCAAGGCATGAAACACACTTTGACCTTCCTTTTGGAGCATAGCTAACTGCACAAGAACAACTGATGGTAAGAGCCATTGTGAGGAAAGACCTGGAAAATGTGGCTCCCTTCCCCTTTGCTTAGAAACTTTGTTTAAGCTCAGGTCCTGTCTCAATCCTCTCCTGTGCCACACTAAAATGGTATTAATGTCATGTCCATGCCTTGGCTTCTACCCCATTGATCAAGATGCTGAGCCAGATCCATAGGTTTCTGAAACAAGGATAGAGACACTGAGTTCTGAAGAAACAGCTCTACACAGGCTATGCTGGGTGTATGAGACAGGTGCTGTGCATGATTGGTGACCTGATGGTGGCAAGATAAAAAATGTTGTGTTCTCCTCCTAGACCAATATAACTGGGTTGCAAAAGGCTTCCTGAGTTAAAGCTACAACCCTTTCTCAGGAGCTAGTTTCTTTCAGCACATTCTAGTGTAAATTTCAATAATTTTACAATTATAATCAGAAAAAAAAAATCACATTAAGTTATGAGTGACTATCTGTTTGCAAGATGCCTGTTTCTTTATTCTGAGAAACAATATTTCACCAAATTATTCAGAAAAGACAGATTTCCTTGTAAGCTTAGTCAGCTGAAGGTCCCAAAGTGGAGGGAGGAGTGAGACACATTAACAACTTTAATTTCTTGGCTAATTTTTTGCCTTTTTACCTGATTTCCAGTAGTAAAAATTCCTAATTATAGCTTTCATTCTCCTTGGGTTTTTTTGTCTCCATCATTTCACTCCCCCTTCCAGATAGTAATGACAAAAAAAAAAAAAAAAAAAAAAGTAAATCAGTCTTCCAAGACTCAACAACTAGTTAGGCAGATCCAAAATCTGAAATGAGGACATTTACCCTTGGGTGTTATGCCAGGACACTGAACCATGTAAGATTCATCATTCTTCAGTAATAATATTTACTTTTTAATAATAAAATATGTCTAAGAGTTGTGTTACAAAATAATCAGGATGGAAAGGAAGAGTCGCAATGGGGATGGCACTCTTTAGAAGAATGTAAAAAGAAGGTCTGTGTAATCTGCTATGGGAAGATATTAATCTCTGAGCTCTGAATTGGCTCCTCATCTTACTGAATATCCCCTGAGACAAAAGAACCATTCTTTTTAAGCATGAAAGTTTCAGAGCTGTCTAATAGGAGGACTAGCTGTGAGTTCTGTTTTTAATAGCTTCAGAAGTATGGTGCCATTTAGATTGGCTTTTAACATGTTCTTAAATAGCTATTTTATTACTCTTGCTGACATTCCAGAGGCATGAAATTACAAAATCACATTAAGAAGACAGTAGGTGGAGGGAGGAAGCTAGTTAAGTAACACCAGACAGTCCAAAAAACTTTCAAGGACATGCTTATTTAAAAAAGAATATTCCTGTTGGGTTTTTTTTAATGCAAATAAATGCTGGTTCCTTTATGATGTAAGAAAATTTTTCTCTAGAGATTGACTTTCATTTGAAGGTTTTGTTTGTTTCTTTATTGCTATATTTACATACACATATAAAAAATATATAGGAAAGTCTACTCATATAGTGATTTTACCAGTGACAAAAATACCATTTGTACATGCTCATTAGATTTGTACATTTCATTAGAAGATTCACAGTAATGAAATAAGACCATTTGTCATAATTTAAGGAAATATAAACAGTATAACAAAAGCAGAGATAGATATTGCAATATATTACATGAAGATGAATCATCAAGCCATGATGGTTCAAGTCTTTATTCTGTCAAAGGACTCTCAAGTTTCTTAGTTTTAAGTAATTTCAAAACAATCCATTCCTGAGTCAAACCAGATAAGACAGAAAGAATAATTTGTAATGCAAGTAGCAGAAAAGTACCATAACATCATGCATATTTTGAGTTGGAATGGACCTTCATCTAGGCCACCTCTCCTGCCATGAGTAGGGACATTTTTCACTAGATTAGGTTGCTCAAAACCCCATCCAATCATGGCTTGAACAGGGATGGCGCATTCGCAACTTCCCTGGACAATCTTTACCAGTGTCACAGCACGGTCATATCAGAAAAAAAAAATTCTTTAAAGAATTTCAATGGTGGAATGATAGTAGAATTTGTCTGCAACAATATCAATGTGCCTGAATTGCAGCAAGTTACGATATATTTGTTTAAATCCATATATTTCAAAGATTCAACAACTAGTATCAAGCAAGTTCAAGATGAGCTGTAACCAGTATATGCTTGACAACATGCTATAATCACAAGTTGTCTTATACCTGAATTTATGGGGCTTTCCTCAAGTTGCAGTTACTCAAACAAATGCATGTATCTCTCCTTTCTCTTTTCACCTCCATCAATGCAAAGTAAAATCTTTATCATCCTAATCTGCTATAAGGGAGCTGAATGGTTTGTTTTGAAATATAAATGGATTTCATAGAACACATAGAATACAATAACTTAAAGCTCACCAACTCTTACTCCTCTAGAATTACACTGCTCATGTCTTTTTTAGCAGGCTTGTGTACCACTCTTCCCAGATAAAATCAGTATCTCCTTTTAAAGGCACTTTCAGTATGCTTCAAGTTTCATAACATCCCTAGGTTAATCAATAGAAACTGTCATTTTGTTACTAAATCTTTAGTTACAATATAATGAATTTTGTATGAGAAATGATTTCTTTTAAGTGTTGCTGAGTGTTACATCCACACTGTGCAATGCTATGTATAGTAAACACTGATCTCCAAGTTCTGGACCTTGACTTGTCTCCTCAGAATTACTAGGTTTTATTAATGTAAATTTATTGTACCCTTATTGCACATTCCTTTCAAGAAAGACTAAAGTCTTACTGGCTGAAATGATACTGAGCAAAGAGCAAGAAGGAGGGACTCAAAAGATGGCGAAGAAGAGATATAAAATGGATTAAATACATAAATTGATAACATAAGGCATAAAATACTTCTTTTCTCTTGTATCACACTTCTTTTCTCTTGTATTACATTCTGTCTTTTTCTAGTGGATTAAGTAAATTTTACTTAGAAGGACATTAAATGTCTAGCTGAACATCAAATAGCCTTGTTTCTAGTGAAGTGTCTTCATTTTCTTGGGAAGGGTGGGTGTCTGCAAATATAACAATATTTCACCTAGTGATAGAATAAGACATAAAAAAAAAATGGAAGGACCTTGTGCTGGGTCCTCTCCTTGGAGTGGAGTGTAGAAGACTTCTTTACAGATTGTATGTACATTGTTAACAAAGACAATTTCTGAATATTGAGTATTTTATTGAACTGTATCTTGAGTTTAACAAACTGTTTACAGAACTAAATTAGAAGACAAAAGCTTATTCTCCAAAATATTTTTAGCTTCTTGTGACCAGAGGGATGGCATACCATGTAGTTTATAACCACCAAACACTCCTGTTTCTCAGGTTCTATACCAAGCAACTAGCATTTATTCAGCCCAGCCTAATCTCTGTATATCTTCCACTTTTCAAGCTAAGTTCTACCTGGATATAAAGAAGAGACACTCTTTATTTAAAACTTCATAAATGTAGAATAAATTATTTGTAAGGAATGGGTGTTTACATGTGGACTACAATTTTTCATTCCAGGGTAATTAATATTTGAACATAGACAGCCATTTCTTCTCAACATAGACTGTTTGGATGTCAAATGAAATCTCAACTTTCTATTAACAGCTCTCCAGCTATACAGCTGCTCAAGAAAATATTTTTATAATAGAAGATTATTTTTACAACAACAACAAAATATTTTAAATCCTCATCAAAAATGGCTGGACCATTTGCCTTCAGTCTTTCCAAATAAATTGAGTTTTGTTTAAGAGCCCTGGGGACAAAAAGATAAAACCAAGTAAATTACAATCAAAGCTATTATGAATTTTTAATTAAATAAAGCTGCTGCTTTTTCCTTCACTAATAATGACATTGCATAGATATTCTTTTAGAGACCCTGATGAGAAATGTACTCAAAGACTTGGGAAAACTTTGAAGTAAGCTGGTTAGTGATGATCCATATATTCTCCTACTTATTCTCCACCATATTTTTAAATTATGATGATGATGTCATCTATCAGTGTTAAGGAGGTGGAAATTAGATACATTTGGAAACACATGCTTAAAGACATCACACCTTGATGTTTAGATCTAAGTCAGAAGTACCAGACACTGTATAGAGAAACACTAAAATTCAATCCCTGGAAGTCTGCTTGTGTAGAAGGGAAATATTCACTCCCTGTGTTTGTGTTTGGAAATGAAGAGGCAGAGATAGGAACACCTCTTTACTCTTAGTTTAATGGTACATTTATACTACTACAGTGTCCTACATGTGGTGCATCTTAATATATTTAATAAAACCCACAAAAACTACTTGAGGCTTGGAAGGTTACAGCAGTAGAAGGAGATCCTAGTTAAGTGGTGACTATCTGACTATTCAGCAGGAATTTGATTTCATAGTTCTCCCCTGAGGCTGTAGCTGGTGATGTTGACAGCCTTATCAGTGATAGGTCTGTGCTCTAGCTGAATCACTGAGTTACCAGGCAAGGGATGAGGTGAGCACACTGCATAGTATCAAAACTTATTTTGTATAGACTTGGGATGAGTGAAAGAGAAGGGGAATCCAAGCTCCAACTTAAAGAAGAATAGGGACTGTCAGAAACTACAGTCAAGATATGTGGATTTCCTCAATGGTGGAAGCTCAAAGATGGTAAATTCTGGCCACCAGAAGACTCCACCTGTTTTTCCATCTGCAGATGTGGTAAAATTATAGTGCTCTGGCAATATGAGCGAAAGAGCAAGTATTTGCAGGGCAGGCATCTGGAGAACCACACCTGTCTGATGAACCAGCTCAACTGCCACAGAAGCCTCAAGTAATAGTAGTCAAACACATTCTTCTGTTATGAGAGCTAGGGACAGTCATCTGCCAATGAAAGCTGCTGTCCTAAGAGGCTTGCTGCTTGTCTTCCACACTTGTATTTCTGTTTATTTTTGAAGTGAGCATGATGTTCAACAAATATAAATGCAAAGCCCTATACCTGTGACTGAATGGCTCCTGACATCAGTACAGGCTGAAGAATGGTTGGGCAGGGAACTGCTGCAGAAAAGAACTGAGGAATCCTGGTGAATATCACATTGAGCAAAAGCCAACGGTGCACTCTTTGCTAACAACACATGGATCTGTGTTTGCAGTATTTTAGGAAGTTGAGGGAAGTGCCTATTCCCCATTACTCAACATAGAAGAGGGCCTTCCCCAGCTACAACAGAGATGTTGCTAAACTAGAGAAGATAAAATGAAGAATCATTTACATGTTTAGGAGCTAAGGGTACTGGGCTTGTTTAAGAAGAAGAAGACAAGATTAAGCAAGTTTGTAGGGAAGAAAGAAATGAAGAAGGAAATATTTTTTTCTGGGAAGTGACAGGACAAAAGGAAACTGTCACCAGTTACAATAATGGAAACTTACATGTAGCTGAATCTGGTGGACATTTGGAGACAAAGGATTTGTCCTTCACAGAAAACTAAAGACAGCTTTGGTAGTCTGTAAGACCAACATTACCTTGTCATTGTTCCTCTGACCCTCACAGAGTATTTCTGTTTAATTTGATTAGCAGTCATGTAACCTCCAGTTGAACTTAAGAATAAAAATCTTTACAGTAAGATTGGTTAGACACTGGAAAGAGCAGTCCAAAGAAAGTATTACATTTTCCTCCTTGGAGATCCTCAAAATTTGGCTGGAGAAGAATCTGAGCAAGCTAGTCTGACTTTGAAGTTAACAATGTTTTGAGCAGGAAGTTTGACTGTCTGACTTCCAAATGCCTCTTCCAAACTCTCATTTTTCTAACTCTCCAAAGTGGCTGTTTGTAGCAGTGACTGCACACTGAAAGGGAAACATTGGAATTAGATCTTAACTTTTCAACTCTATAATCACTCTTGTAATATAATAAACAGTAGTTAAGTGCAAACTTGTAGTGGCTGAACTATTTATTACCTGATTTCATAGTACTACAGTCACTCCTCAGAAAAGTGGACTCATCAGTCAAACAATAATGTTTACCGGTGCATAGCATGCTGTCAAGCTCTAATGGTCTTTAAGTATCAAAAAAACCGTAAGGGATAGCATTCTATTATCATTGAGGCACAATATCAGGAAAGACTGCATTATTGAGAGGTGAATATAGGCTTCCTCTATATAGCTTCCCTGGATATAAACTGATGCAATCTATCACAATTTAAATGAATAATTTTCAAAATATTGTGGTCTCTCAAATGATTTAAAGTCAATGAGCTAATAGTGAAATAGACTTGGCTCTCACATTCACACACTGTTTATGACCTGCTTGCTGCACACGCAGCTGTGCTTATGTTGTTTTTTAACCACTGGCATTGCACTAAGAATGATGAAACAGAAGCTCCCAGCAGTACAGGTAGAAAAAGCAAGTAGAGAGCTGTGGTTTTTTGACTGCTTAACAATTGGAAATACTAAAGAAAACTGAGAGCTCCTTCTATTTTTTTTTTTTTTTTTTTACCAATTGCAGGACAATAAAGCCCCTTAATCGCACCTCAGCTACACTGTGTTGAACCAATACACCCCACTCTGACATATGTTTCTGTCAACAATAAAGAAAAAATGAAGCTTTTTCTTGGAGCAGCTAAATATAGTTCATCTAGCCAAAGCAAAGGATTGGACAAGATTTTATTTCTATGTTTTGGTTTATTTTCTTCATTAGGGGCAAATTGAATTTTGCTTTATTTAGGTTGGGGTTTTTTGTTGGTTTTTTTTTAATTCCTGACATTCCTGTCCCTTATCTGTTGGAAATAGCCAAAATTAAAAAAATTTTTGTGTTTGTGTGTGTGTGTTTTACCACGTACAAATTTATTCTGGAATAGATAATCACTAGCTTTTGCCTTGATTTTTTTTCCTTATTTCTCCCCCATACCTCTGCCCATCAGATAGACAATGCATTTTTATTCCCTTGTTATTGTTTCTCTCCTATGCTTCTTTGGAATTACAAAGGAACGGATCCATTTTTGAGGTCCTACAAAGTGCTTTTGTTTTGCCTGAATGCTTGTTTCTTATTAGATACTAGGAAAATCAAGGACAAGTCTCTATTGCAGATTCTGGGAACGGTTTATAAGTGCATCACTTTTTTGAAAAACAAAATTGAATGAGTTCAGTCAGTGGTTCTAACCAAATTCCAACACAAACAACAAAAAAAAAGAATAAAAATATTTCAAAACTGTAAAAAATTTACAGATGGGAAGGCCCAGTAAATATTCAGTGTTGAAATAGAGACAGAAAAAGAGCATATGAATCATGTGTGAGGGTTATTTGTAGACAATAACAAGGGAACATGTAACTTTCCTCCTGCTGTGGGATTATTTACATTTCTTTGTTTCTGTTCAGATTTTTTGTCTAAAGTAGTTATGAAACTATGACTTCATTTCAGACAGGCACAGGCAGTTGCCTACTGTCATTCCTGTCTGCTCCACATTATTTGCAATGTAAAAATGATACTTTTTTATTCTTTCAGGGTCTTTAATCTAGGTTTTCTGACTGCAGGCAAGGTGCAGGAACTTCAGTGTCTTTCTGTAAACTTCCGCAGTGTGACTTCTCAACAGTCAATGTTCTGCCAGATCTTCAGACCTCACCTAGAGAAAGACCATGATGAACAATAAGTAAATGGCAAGATTAGATTGTTATTCTTTCATCACCTCTAGCATTGCATTTTGCTAATACCTTAATTAATATTCAGCATTTCTTGTCAAAAAAAAATCCTCCAAAAGTTAATACATTTTTCCATGTTCAGTTGCTCTGAAAAACATGTAAAATATGTAGAGAGATTCATACTTCCCTGAACTCTGATACTTATAAATATAGCTATAGAAACTATTTCCCCTGATACTGAAAAAATACTACCACATTTTGTTGCATTACCAAATGGAAAATGTAAACCATGCTTAGTTAATCTAATATTAGCTCTCAATCTACTACCATTAAGAAAAAGTCTCAAATACATATCTAATACAGCTCTATTTAAATTTAAAAACTTTAAAAGTTAGATTGTTAGTTCTTAATTGTTAATATAGTAATTGCTGTGATTTTCAAATTCTGAAGACCACTAGGGGAGTAATTATTGAAATGAAATAAGTTATAGATGGTAGAGGTTCCTTGAAGAGTGATCATTCTTCACTGTGCTGATAAATATTAAAACTAGAATCAAATATCAATACTTGGAAATGCAAATGCAGATTTCACTGATTCAAAATTACCATTTTTATATATATGTATCCATTGATAAAAGCAAGTCTGTTCATGTTAGTGTAGTCCTTAGTGTTGCCTATCTATGCTTGTATTTTTCTGTTCTGTTTCCAGAAAGAAAACCAGATCCTTACTCATCACTGCTATTAAAAGACAGAAACAGATCTTGGAAACTCTTTTCTCTCACACTATGAAAATTTTCCTATGAAAATTTAATGCTTTGTTAGTTGGCATTGTCCATGGGAAATTCTTAAAACTATGATAATTCTAACTAATAGAAATTGAAAGAATTGAAAGAACGAAACCGTTGTCTATAGAACAAAAGGAAGGCTTGTTTAATAATTCCAGATTTACACATCTCACAAATTTAAAAGATAAAAGGTCTTCATATCAGTTATAGGAAATATCTGACATTCTTGCCAAACCGCATGTACTCTCATCCATAGAGAAAGCTTCTAGTTGAAAAGAATTAAGGAACTTACTGAAGATATTTGTTCTGCGCATCTCCATTAAAAAGTTCTCACAAAGTTCTAGAATGAAACTTCTCCATTCTATAATAACTCAGTAAAAGAAAAGTCTGTTTTCTTTAGTATAGAGGTTAGTGATACAGACTACAGATCATATGGATGGTTTCAACATTTACTAAGAAAATAACAGGAAAACAGGAACGAGAGGTTAAGAAAAAATTCATCTATGAACTCTAATGAAAGACTGCACTTTGAAAAGATATTGCTGGCTCTCATAAACAACTTATAGATTAACAAGCATGTGGTTAATAAATGTCAGACTAAAAATAGAAACAATAATAACTTTATAAAAAAAAGATGGATAAGATTGTCTTCAAAACTTTTTCAATTCCCATTCCAAGCTACTTTCTGTACTCACCTGAGCTCCCAGAGTTTCATTAGTGTAAAAAAACCTTCAGGTTCTCTTTCTCTGTGAACCTACTGAAATTTTTAAGATCTTCTTTTTTCTTTCTCTCTAAGAGCTGATAAAAAAACATTAAAAAATAACCTTGCCAGTATAGAAGGAAATGAAGACCAAGATACAGATCTTAAGAAAGTTGACTTTCTGTAACCAGAAAGTAGAGTGCAATAAATAATTTTATAAAGAATTTTCTTACTTCCAAAAGTGCTCATGAGTCACCAGTTTGTAAATATTTCATTTATTTGCTTGAATAAATACATCAAGAAGACTGCTTATGAAAACTTTATTTCATCTCTGTTTCTCTCCCCCTTCTCCATCATGCTGTTTTCTGATGCAGTACAAGCCTTGGCCTAAAAGGACTTGATAATCTAAGAAGAAGGTTTATTTCATGCCATGAAGATAGTGCTCCCAAAAGGAACAGGAAGCACGTATTTAATCTTATGTTTTACAAAGATTTGTGATTATTTGCATCTCAGTAGAAAGGGACTTGGGGGTATTGATTGATAGGCAGCTGAACATGAGCCAGCAGTGTGCCCAGGTGGCCAAGGCCAAAGGCATCGCAAACTGTATGATTAATGGTGTGGCCACAGAAATTACTTTACCCCTGTACTCAGCACTAGTGACGATGCATTTTGAGTACTGGGTTCAGTTTTGAGTCCCTTGCTACAAGAAGGACACCAAAGCACTAGAGAAGTCCAAAGAAGGGCAACAAAGCCAGTGAAGAGCCTAGAGCACATGTCTTATGAAGAGCTCCTGAGACAGTTGTTATAGTTTAGCTTGGAGAAAAGAAGTCTCAGGGGAGACCTTATCAGTGTGGGGTCAGTCTGTTCTCCCAAGTAACAAGTGATAGAAATGAAAAAATTACCTTAAATTGCACAAAGGGAAATGTAGATTAGATATGAGGAATAATTGCTTTACCAAACAGGTTATCAGGCATTGGAACAGCTTGCCCAGGGGAGTGGTTGAGTCCCCACCCCTGGAGGTATTTAAGAGTGGCATAGACATAGTGCTTAGGGATGTGGTTTAGTCAAGGTCATCTCAGTGTTAATTTAATGATTGGACTCAGTGATCTTAAAGGTATTTTCCAATCTAGGAAATTCTGCAATTCTGTGATTCTGTGACTCTTTTAGAAATGGTTCTTTTAGCTCTGAGAATAAAAGATGGTCGTTTCAACTAATGCTAACTGGATGCTTGTAAATTTCACCAGTATAAAATATAGGCTGTTGAGAAGACTGCAGTAGGTACATCTGTCTCCAGCAGGTTAAGTATAAAAAGGAATTTTTTTCCTCATATATGTACAGATGCTAGTACCTGTGCTGAGGATCACTAAAAAGATCCAATATATACAACAATTTACTATAGAAACAATAGTATTTGTCTATCAGAAGCTTGTCTAAAATTACACAAAAGATTTAAATCACATTACCCAGAAAATAGAATAAATATCAGAGAACGTATTTTAATTTATAAGATATAGAACCATTTTTACAAAAATAGCACTTCTGGTTAGAAATGCTTGTTCTCTAATAGGGTTTAGTTGAAATGATAGCTAACTTTTAGTGTAATTCTACCCCTAGGAATCTTCAAAATACTTTTCACTTTTTAAACTATTGACAGCATGACTTCAAGTATTACAAATTCTTTAAACTTTTGGCAATTGTCCGTTACACCCATAGTAGTTGTAGCAGGAGCAGGCCATTGATATGCAGGCAGTGATTTTCATCTTGTATAGCTTCTTAGTGTTTTTTAAGTATGCATTGCAACACCAGCCACTCGATGACATGTGTCAAAAACCAAGAAACTTTATTCTATTTGTAATCTAATTTGCCAGTTCCTTCAGCATCTTGAAGATTCTCCAGACTTATTTCATTAACACCTTGAACTTTTACTTTCATTTGTATTTAAAAAAAAAAAAAAAAAATTTCTGTGTTTTTTTTGTTTTGTAAGTGACAGGATGGCTTAGTATATATAACTTTTTAAAGACAATTCTTGCTTTATATTTACATACATTATCTTAGATCAGGCCCAGTGTGAGATGTCTTTCTTTTTTCTGTATTTCATAACAAGACTGGCATGATTTATTTAAAAGGCTATTCTTGTTTCATACCTATATTCTTGTTCCTTGATCAGGCTCAGTATGAGATGTATTTCTGTTCTGGTTCTTGTACTAATATCTGTCTCTGCAAGAGCCGATTTCCCATCTGCACTGGTAAGATCTTGTCAAACAAGCCAACAGGAGGCTGCAATAGCTGTAAGAACCCTCATCTTATCCTGTCTTTCTCCACTTTTCTTTAAGCAGAGGAACAAATTCTCTGAAAATGAACAAACAACTTTTAAATTTGAAACTATCACCAAAGGCTAATTGAAAGAACAGGGTCTCAGAAAGAATTGTCTATTTCCCCTTTAAATAGGAGAACAAAATTAAAAATCATTCAAGGCTAGGAAGTAAGAAATAAATTAGAACGCAATCAGATATCAGAATTAATGATGGTTCCAAGGTTTTTTTTCTTATAGAACCTTAAATGGTTTGGACAATCTAGAATAATAGCTTCAACTTAATCAAAATTAGTGCTGGTTTTGGAAAAAATTACTCAAGTAACTCTAGGGAGTTGCTCATTAAAATAATGTAGTTGCTGTTATTCATAACATCTTAGATGGTGTTTTATCTAGATGATAAAGTGCAGAAAAAAAGCTACCTTGTTATCTTTAAAACATTGCTTTCCATAAACAGTGTAGATCACATTGATTCAGAATGAGTATGACTCATGTTTTTTCATTTGTCAGGTGTCTTTTTCAATGGTCTGATTTGGAAAAACCTTGTTTGTCAATTTGTATTGGAATGTACAGGGAACTATAAGTAAATTACTCATCCTTATTGAACTGGCTGTTGGGATTATTTTCTGTGCTATACCATTAGCATTTTTTCACTTGATCCCTGTATCTGACTTTTCCCAGAGTCATCTGTTACATGAAATCAGTTACAGATGCTTTAATACTCCTGAGAATACTACAGTTAAAAAATATTAAAATACTACCAGATTCCCATCCTACCAGTCAGATAAATTTTAATATGGATAGTCATTATCATATGATTCCTATCTTTGTTTTTGACATTTATTAATTTCTTCCTCCATTTTGTAGGCTTAAAAAGTAGAAAGATGAAGTAGGAAGCTACGTATATTGTAAATGGACTGAACTCCCTTCCCTCTACATACTCTGCAATGTGCCAAATACATATGTGTTCTCTGTAGAAAAGGTATCAATAAAGGCTGTTCACAGTAGCCATAATTGCTTACAGGCTTTCTAGAAAAAAATTTTGAATGTATCTTATGCTTCTGAAGCTACTGATATTCCTGTCAACTCTATTCAGACTGATCTATAAACCTCACCAAACTCAGTGCCATAATAAAGCTCTTTATTAATAACTTCACACTTTATATAGAAGCATTAAGAAATTCTTACAATACACTGATATATGAAGTGTGTTGAGGCACCAAGTTTCTGTTAAATCAGTCCACGTCTCCTCTCTGTACTGAGAAATAGAGGGAAAAAACATGGTTGATCTGCACCAGAAAACAGTTTTAGGGATTCAGAGGGATATAATCTGATGAGTTAGGAATCTGTTGATTTAACAGTAATAAAGATGAAGGAAGTTCCTTGGAAGAATTGTTTGTTATCATCTTTATCTGCTGATGCATACCAATTTCATACTGGTGAAGAAGCAATCCATTTTGAATTCTTTGGAATTTTTAAATAACACTATAAATAAAACCAAACGTAACACACACAAAAAATACCTCAACCAAAACCCCAGCAACAACTAATAACCAAGCTTTTAGTACCATTTCTATTTGCAATGGCTTTTTGCCTTTTGAATTACCAACAACATGAATTTTTTAGGAAGGGCCTCTATTTTATCCTGTACCTGGTTTAGTAAAAAAATCTTTACATTTTCACTGGTATATTTCCTATTTCATAAAGCAAAAGATCAAGACTTACGTTACCAACACATATTGATTTACATTTTAACTTCTTTTTGTTTGTTTTTACAATTTTAGGTATCTGAGGAAGGTCAATCTTGTTAATTACTTACAATTTTTTTTTTTCCTGAAAGTTAGGATTCTTTAAGGATGATGAAATAACTTTTTTACAGTGATAAACAGTGAACAGAGGAAGGAGCAAACCAGAAGAGCGAAGGAAAGAACTGTTGCTAGAGCTCTACTGAGTATTTGTTTGTTATTGTTTTTTAAAACTATATATAGGATAGGAATTAATTTATTCAAATGTGTTTGAGAATATAAAGGAATTTATAACATTTCTCTCATCATTATGTAAGTAAGGGTGGAAGAAATAATATTTATTTGGAAGAAATTTTAAAATTGAGTATTTCAATGAGAGAAAAAAATCTGTATGGAAAGAATAGGCCAAAAAAAGAAAAGCTAAAG
>JANIJG010019036.1:55476-88418 GCA_024611175.1 Megaceryle torquata
TGCACCATACAGCAAATGTATTTTTTGATTAAACAACCTTCCTAGAATCTTAAAAATAACAATAAAAAAATAGTTAATAGTTTTCTTTTTACTTCCCCCTCGATTCTTATCCTTTCTTAAAAACCAGTAACAATGTTGCTGTTAACTTGATGTATTTTCCCTAGCCTCTGGTCCATGAGCACAATAATGGGCTGCGTATCACTGGAAACAGGATAAAAAGTCATCAAAATTATAACAGTGTTGGAAGGTGAGGTGAAATGAGGAAGGTATGATGCAAATGCATCCTTTTGTGCTATGTGAAGCATAAAATGAAAGCATCCTTCATTGCAGGGTAGTAGCTATGAAACACACTTGAGAATAGCAGCTAGATTTATGCTGACTTAATATTAAGTTAATATTGATTGGGAAGAAACAGCCAAAGCATGAATAGATACACTAATTCATATTACCGTGTACTTCTGGCAGCTCTATTTTTTGTAAGCTTAATGAAAGGCACAGTCAAACTAATTCATCCCTTGAGGTTTGCCTTATTTAGAGATCTCATACTGTCTGCTTTGTCTATCTTCTCTTAATTTGTTCAAACAAACACTTTTTCGATCCTTAAATTAAGTTGGCTTTTTGATTCTCCCTCAAGACAATTGCACATCATTAGAGAGATGGTGGAAAAAGTACAATTGCAGACATCTGCTACTATGGTATAGTGATGCCATAAGATGATCTGCAGTCATTGTGACTATCAGGACTTCAAGTTTATGTAAAGGTCACCCTGTTTGATTGTGGATAAATGACCCTGGGATTTCATGCCTTCATTAAGTGGCTATAAACCCATTTGACTATTCAGTAAATCTGTTATGTGAAGAGAGAAACTATGAAGTCAAATAAGTGTCCAGAACTGTTTTCTTTGTGTTTGTTTTTATTACTTATGAAATATTTTTTATCATTTATACCACGTGGTATTTCCAGTGCTGATACCTAGACCTTTGTGGATGGAAGTAAGTAGTACTTTAATAATATGATACAATGAATTATTAAATTGTACTGCTGCTGGTAATGGTTATTTAAGTTCATGCAGAATGTGAATACAGCATATAAACAGAATCTTTTCTTGGATTTAAAACTCAGGACTGTTCTGTTTTCTTTATAGTTTTCCCTAACATATGGAAATAAGATTTCACCACTAATTACAGAAGTTAGTTGCACAAATAAACTGCCTTTGCCTTAATCCTAAAATGTTCTCACACCAAACTATCACTGTAGTCAGAAAAGTTATGTATACCTCCTTCCCTTTAGGGATCGGATTCTTTATTTTGTTTGGATAAATCTTCACCTAGCATAAACTGGAATTGCTTCATCGCCTTCAGAAGGGTGATAACAACTTATGCCAGTTCAAAATTATGTTTAATCTCAGGACAAACTGAGAAAGGTAAAAAAATAAATGAATTCTTCATATCAACTTAAAAAAAAAAATAGCCTCCAGTCTTAATACAAGATGAAGGAAAATTTAATTCAAGTTATAAATAGGACCATTAATTTGATATACAGTGCTCTAGTAGCATACTCTATTAAGCATTCATATTTACTTAGTTGCTAGTGTGCTACCAACATGACATAGCATAGTTACTACCTTCCATCATATCACATTGTCTGTGTTTCAAACTTAGTTAAAATGCACATAGCTGTACAATAAAGTTTCTAGATTTGCGAAGTGTCCACCTGTTATCATAATACCTTGTGTTAAAATGGAGATGAAAAAAATTCTTATATATGAATCTACTTGGTCTATATGAGTTTAGAAGCTTTAATCAAGTATTATTCAATTTAAATTATCCTTTGGGTTGAAAACCATTAAAAACTTGTGTGAAAAACATGGAACTTATTAGAAAACCTTAGCTAAGGCACAAATTAAAAGAAAAAAAGGAGATGAATATTTGAAATTCAGTCTACAGAGAAGTAAAAATAAATCACATTATAGTGTTAGATAATTGTGTAATTATGATGAATTGAGTTTTGGTCTCAGACAAGGTACGAAGGTATGAGCATCTTTCCCACTGTTGTGATCAAAAAGACAGACATGAATATAATACTCACAAGAATCTCCAAGGTCAGTAAATTCAGTTCCCATAAAAACAGGCAATTATTTATAGCTCCTTATACATGTATTTCATGGCACATTACTCTGACGACAGATGATATGGAAGAGGGGTTTGCTTTCACTGTTCTTTCCTATTGGAAGAAGGTTCAGTTATTTCTGTTCTGACTGAAAACAAATTCTAATGATTATCCCATTTTTTTTTATTTCAGTTGCTCTTAAAATTTCCAGGTCCTCAGTTACCCTACTTTAGTCTCAGTTCAGTAAACAGTACACAAGAGTGTGTGTGAAGGAATATCAATGTAAAATTCTGTACTGAGTGCAGAGGCAGTCAGATTAGATTCTGCAGTAGTCCCCTTCTGGCCTGTTTTCACTTTTCCCATTGAACAGCTCAATAGCAGTTGACTGTGCAGAAAGAAGACTTGAGATAACACGAAGAACTACGATAACAGCTTCATTGTTAACTTGCCCAATACCTTTCCCCTCATCTTACTAAGAATGTTATAAAGTATTGTGCTACCTGGCTTTTGTTATTTTGTTGTGGACTTTAAAAAAAAAGAAAACGAAACAAAATATCAACTTATTTCACTTGCTTAGCTTTCATTCATTAAGTTTCCAGGAAAAAAAAAGGGCCATTCTCCAGCTAAAGATGCATCTTATGTTCCTAAAGAAGAGTAAGTTTTCTGATGGGCAATATAAAGAATTTTACCTTGCTGCTTTTTGAGTCTTTAACTTTGGTATAGTTAAAGTAGAGGGCTTCTGTTAGTACTATACATATAATCATAGAATCATTATGGTTGGAAAGGACCTCTAGAATTACCAAGTCCAACATTCATCCTAACATCTCTCTATCCACTAGACCGTAGCCTCAAGTGCTATGTCTACTCATTTTTTAAACACCTCCAAGGATGGTGAATCCACTACCTCCCTGAGCAGCCTGTTCCAGTGTCTAACCACTCTCTTAGTAAATAATTTCTCCCTAATATCTAATCAAAACCTCCCCTGACACAACTTGAGGCTATTTCCTCTCATTTTAACATCAGTAATTTGGGAGAAGAGACCAGCTCTGACAGGAGACTTTATTGCTCTCTACAACCTCCTTTTAGGTAGTTGTAGAGAGCAATAAAGTCTCCTCTCAGTCTCCTCTCCTCTAGACTAAACTATCCCAGTTCCTTCAGCTTCTCCTCATAAGGCATGCTTTCCAGACCCCTCACCAGCTTCATTGCCCTTTTCTGGACCCACTCCAGCATTTCAATGTCCTTTTTCTACTGTGGTGCCCACAACTGGACACAGTACTCAAGGTGCAGTCTCACGAGTGCTGAGTACAGGGACACAATCACCTCCCTACTCTTGCTGATCACACCATTTCTGATACAGGCCAGGATGCGGTTGGCCTTCTTGGCCACCTGGGCACACTGCTGGTTCACTTTCAGCCAGTCCTTTTCTGCCAAGCAGCTTTCCAGCCAATCCTCCCAAGGCCTGTAGCATTGCCTGGGGTTGAATGACACAGCACTTGGCTTTGTTAAACTTTATACAACTGACCTCAGCCCATCGCTCCAGCCTGTCCAAATCCCTCTGCGGAGCCTTTCTACCCTCAAGCAGACCAACACTACCGCTTAATTTCGTGTCATCTGAAAATTTACTGAGGGTGCATTCAATCCCCTCATCCAGGTCATTGATAAAGACATTAAAGAAGACTGGCCCCAAAACTGAGCCCTGAGGGACACCGCTTGTGACCTGTTGCCAACTGGATTTAACTCCATTTACCACCACTCTCTGGGCTTGGCCATCCAGACAGTTTCTAACCCAGCAAAGAGTCCACCTGTCCAAGCCATGAGCCACCAGCTTCTCCAGCAGAATGCTGTGGGAAATGGTGTCAAATGCCGTACTGAAGTCCCAGTAGACACCATCCACTGCTTTTCCCTCATCCATTAGGTGGGTCACCTGATCACCAGAAGGAGATGAGGTTGGTTAAACAGGACTTGCCCTTCATGAACCCATGTTGGCTGGGCCTCATCCACCTGTTGTCCTGAGCTTGCCACGTGATCACCCCCAAGATAAACTGTTCCATAATCTTCCCCGGCACCAAGGTCAGGCTGACAGGTCTGTAGTTCCCCAGATCCTCCTTCCTGCCCTTCTTGTAGATAGGTGTCACATTGGCAAGTCTCTAGTCATTCAGGACCTCCCCAGTTGATCAGGATGGCTGATAAATGATGGTGAAAGGCTTGGCAAGTTCCTCTGCCAGCTCCCTCAGCACTCTTAGGTGGATCCCATCTGGCCCCATAGACTTATGGGTGTCCAATTGGTTTAGCAGGTCATTCACTACTATTTCCTGGATTGTGAGGGGATTATTCTGATCTCCATCCCTATCTTCCAGGTCAGAGGACTGCATACCATGAGGATAACTGATCTGACTATTAAAGACTGAGGCAAAGAAAGCAATAAGTACCTCAGCCTTTTCCTCATCCTTGGTAACAATGTTTCCCCTTGCATCCAATAAAGGGTGGAGATTCTCCCTGGTTCTTTTTTTGTTGGTTATATATTTATAAAAATACTTTTTATTATCTCTTGCAGCAGTAGCCAGGCTGAGTTCTAGCTGAGCTTTTGCCTTTCTAATGTTCTTTCTACATGACTTAACTAAATCTCTATACTCTTCTTGAGCAGCCTGCCCCTACTTCCAAAGGTGGTAGACTATCCTCTTTCTTCTGAGTCCCAGAAGAATCTCCCTGTTCAGCCAGGCCGGTCGTTTGTCTTATGACACATGGGGACAGACTGCTCCTGAGCCTTTAAGAGTTCCTTCTTGAAAAAAGTCTAGCCTTCCTGGACCCCTTTGCCCTCTAGGACTGTACCCCAAGGAACTTTCTCAAACAGTGTTCTAAACAGGTTGAAGTCTGCCCTTCAGAAGTCCATTGCAATAGTTTTGCTGCCCCCCTTTCTTACTTGGCCAAGAATTGAGAACTCTATCAGATTGCCTCAAACTACCATATCATCCAGCAGACCTTCTCTGTTTGTAAACAGCAAGTCCAGCAAGGCACCTCCCCTGGTGGGCTCGCTTACCAGCTGAGTCAGGAAGTTATCTTCCACACACTCCAGGAATCTCCTAGACTGTTTCCTGTCTGCTGTGTTATATTTCCATCAGATGTCTGGTAAATTATGGTCCCTCACAAGAACAAGGTCTTTCAATTTTGTGGCTTCTGCAAGTTGTCTACAGAACAATTCATCAACCTCTTCATCTTGGTTGGGTGGTCTATAACAGACTCTCAACAGCATATCTTCCTCATTGGTCTTCCTCAGCTTTACCCATAAACATTCAACCATCACACTTGTTGACTTCCATGCAATCAAAACATTTCCTTATATAGAGAGCCACCCCACTGCCCTTTCTATCTTGCTTATTCCTTTTGTAGAGCTTATAGCCATCCATTGCAGCACTCCACTCATAAGAGTCATCCCACCATGTTTCTGTAATGGCAACTACATCATAGCACTTGTGGTGCACAATGGCCTCCAGCTCCTCCTGCTTGGTACACATGCTGCGTGTATTTGTATAAAGGCGCTTGAGCCAGGTTAATGCCTTCATTCCCAGCAACCGCCTGCCACCCTTAGGCTCAACTCTAGCAGGCCCAGTTTTATCCCCTTCCCCTTTCAGATCTAGTTTAAAGACCTTTCAATGAGCCCAGACAGCTCGTACGCAAGGATCCTTTTCCCCTTTGAGACAGATGAACTCCATCTGTCACCCACAGACCCCATGCAGTGTAAAGCTTCCCATGTTAAAAAAATTCTGTTGGAGGCACTAGCCTCTCAGCCACATGTTAATCAGGTGGATCTTCCTTTCTCTTTCAGTATTCATCCCTGCCCCTGAAGGGATTAAGAGAACACCACCTGGGCTCCCAAGCCCTCAAGTGACCTCCCCAGGGCCCTGAAGTTTTTTTAACTGTTTTCAGGTTTCTCTCCATAACATCATCATTACCAACCTGGATAACCAATAGAGGGTAATAGTCTGATGGCCATACCAGACCAGAGAGTTCCCTAGTAATATCTCTGAACCTGTCCAAAAGGAGGCAGCAGGCTTCCTATGGTGTGGATCAAATCAGCATAGGGGGCCTTTAGTTCCTCTCAGAAAGGAGTTGCCAACTACAATTACCATCCTTATTTTCTTGTTATAGCTGGTCCTAATGTGTGAGGGAGACCAACTTACCTTGGGTGACTCCCCTGATGGACCTTCATGTCCATCATCATTTGTTTGTCCCTCAGTTTCCAGAGCCATATACCTGTTGTGCAAGGGCAACTGGGGAGGGAAGGGAGGCTGGGAGGGGATTCACCTGCCTCGCCAAACAGGGACCTGTTTCTATTCCCCCTCATTTCTTAGGTTCCCTCCTTTTACCTGGTGGCAAGGAAGGAGTGTTTCCTCTCCTAATGGAGCCTCCCCCTGCTGCCCTATCCTCAAGGATGGCAGGGCCTGACTCCACCAGTCTATCTCCCTTTCACATTCCCTTATTGTTCTCTGCCTTTCAACCTGCTCCTTTAGCTCAACTACCAAGTCACACCAGACACAGGTGTTATCCCCATCACTCTCCACTAGAAATGCCAGGCTCTAGCACTCTCTGCAGCCAGAGGCCTGGACATCTGCATGATTCCGCAGGACCTCTGTCTGGGTCACCACATTCTTTCTGGGAGCAGCTTTTGTACAGCTCACAACCATCACTAGTCCTGCCTGTGTTTTTTTTCTTTTTTTTATAATATTATTTTATTAATCTTTTTTTTTACTCTCTCATGCATCCCCCAACATACCCTGCTGGCTGGCCATGCACCAACAAGCAAGAGTGCTGGCTGACTCACTGTTCGCAGTCTGAATGGTGCTTCTGGTTTTGTCACTTTAAATCTTCCAGGATTTGTCTAGGAATGCCCCCAGCTACATCACACTCTCAACATAAGAGATGTTGAGCCCTGACAGGTCTCTCCTTCCTGGGTGAGGGAACCCCTCCATCCACCCCAAAAACCCCAAAAAAAGGAAAGAATAAAAACTGTAACAGTTCAGCATGGGGTTTACCAGTGCTGGCGCCACTGTCTCACTGTTCGTGATCTGGACACAGCTTCCCTCTTCTGGAGAGGTGGCAGCACCGGTGTGGTGAGGCCTGTCCCAGCCTTTGCTTCTCTCGGGCACTGCGATTTAGGGGAAAAACATGAAAATGTTTAACAAATCCTTTGGACAACTTAAACTTTTGGACGAAGTACTGGCTTTGGTACTATGAGTGGAAGAGTGTTTGGGACATCAGCCTTTCAGTCAAACAATAATACTGGAGGCCTGTTTGGGACCACACAGACAAAACCAGGAGGATTATTTGCTTTGACTACATTTAATCAACCGGCCATCTCCTCAACAAACACTGGTTTTGGGTTTGGAACATCAACTGGCATATCAAACAGCCTGTTTGGAACTACCAGCACTGGTGGAGGCCTCTACTCATACCCAAATAATGCCTTTGCACAGATGAAACTAGCTAGTTTTGGAAACTTTGAAACTAGTACCAGGAGTGGCAGCCTCTTTGGAACCACCAACACCACTTCCAATCCTTTTGGGAGTACCTCCAGCTATCTTTTTGGCCCCCCCAGTCTTACTACTTTTTCCACTGTCACGACTATTAAGTTTAACCCACCAGCCAGTACCGATACCATGGTCAAACCTGGAGTCAGCACCAACATCAACGTGAAGCACCGATGCATCACTGCATCACTGCAATGAAAGACTATGAGAGCAAATCTCTCAAGGAGCTTTGTTTGTAAGCCTATCAGGCCAATCAGAAAGGGCCCTCCAGTCCTGTTGGAGCAGGAGCAACTGCGAGCTTCTTTGGGTCTTCTACTGCTACATCAAATACAGCTACAGGAGTTTTTGGTTCTACTACCAACACAGGCTTTTCATACAGACAGAATAAAATGACTTCTGGAACCAGTACAACTGGCTTTGGATCTGGAACAACAGGTGGATTTTTTGGTCAACCATCTCCAACAAGTGGGACAGGACAGACACCTTTGTTTGGAAACACCCAGCCTAAACTTGGTGGGATGCTGGGAATGGGAGCCTTTGGAGCAATGGGATTCAACACATGCTAAGCTACTCTGAGCTTTCGAGCCCCTCAGCCCGCTGTAGCACTGACAGACCCAAATGCTTCAGCTGCCCAACAGGCCATCCTCCAGCAGCATCTCAACAGCTTGATGTACTTGCCCTTTGGAGAGTCTCCTCTTTTTAGAAACCCTATGTCAGACCCAAAGAAGAAAGAAGAGAGGCTCAAACCCACCAACCCTGCAGCGCAGAAGGCCTTAACAATGCCCACGCACTACAAACTGATGTCTTGTCCATCAACAAGAATAAGACTGAAAGTCTTGCAGTTGGTTGGCTCAGCAAAATCTCATCTCTCTGATGGCCTTGATGACGATGAGCTATCCCTCTCAAATGGCTCATTCATGCCAAGGAAGCACATCAAAAAATTGGTGTTGAAGAACTTCAAAAGTAAAAAACTCTTCTCACCTCTCAGTTGTGAGAATGAAGACCTGGCTTCTCCATTGGAGTACCCAGAGAATGGAAACTGTTTGTTGGTTTTTTTTTTGTCAGTACCTCCCGAAGAAAACCACAGACAAGAGAGTGAACGGGAGGAAGAGGACAATCATCATAAAGTGACTCGCTTTTACATGAACCCTATTGCCAAGCCCATCCCTCAGACCCCAGAGAGCACTGCTCACAAACACCAGAGCATTGTGGACTATACCATTGTGGCTCTCAATATGCGGGCAGCCTTGTGGAACCATTTATTTTGAAGGAGAATTCACTCCAACAAACTTAATTCTGGATTATATTGTCCTTATCCATCAAAAAGAAGTTATTGTTTACCCTGACAATGAACGAAAGCCACTGATTGGCAAAGGTTTAAATAGATGAGCAGAAGTCACGCTGGATGGAGTCTGGCCTACAGATAAAACAACTCACTGCCTGATAAAAAGCCCTAAATGACTGTCAGAGATTAATTATGAAGGCAGACTGGAGTCTGTATCTTGGAAGTAGGATGCTCAGTTCAAGAAATACTGCCCCGAGACTGGATCCTGGGTGTTTAAGGTGGCCTACTTCTCCAACTATGGCTTACAATACTCTGATGAAGAACAGGAGGAGTATCCTTCTAAAGTAGAGAGCAAGAAATTGAAAACAACATCTGTGCCACCCCCCAGGCTTCTGCAGCCTCAGCAAATGACCCTGAATAGCAAACCAACGCCTCCAGCTCAGACACCTGAAGTGAAGCAGCTAAGCAGGGTGGTGGAACTGGACAATGATAAAGCAAACATAACTCAGGAGCCTCCCCAGGAGGTCGATGTAGAAGAAAATATGACAGGGCAGCAGGAGGCTATGTCTGCTTCAACTCACATCGTGTCAACCCTGGGCATCAACCCCCATGTCCTACAGATCATGAAAGTTTCCTTCCTTTCTGATAAAGATGACTTTGATTTGTTCCTGGATCATCACCCTGGAAAGCAACTTGTCAAAACAGATACTTCTAAAGAGATCTGTCCTCTGAGGCTCCCTATTTCAAAATCCCAAGAACAGAAAAGATACTGGGTGGGCTACTGCAGACAAAATTTGACAGTGTCATTTTCCATCCACCAAGTGTTGCTCAGCAAGATCTCAAGGGACCAAGGACTCTGAGCAGTCCCCCTTCTGTTGCCCTTTGGTCATCATCTTCTCCCTTAACATCTACGTTCGCTATACCACCATCAGTCCCCAAAGTGCAGATGAAAACAGTTGGTATCTGCAGGCAGCAGGGGCTTTTGCCTCTGAAGAAGTCCATTACATAAACAATTACATTCACATAAATATATTTTTAACACTTGCAGAAATATAGATATGTTAGGAATATCTCCAACAGACACATAGAATAGAATAGAATAGAATAGAATAGAATAGAATAGAATAGAATAGAATAGAATAGAATAGAATAGAATAGAATTTTGTAAGGGGCCTAGAGTGATCATCTAGTCCAACTGCCTGACTAGTTCAGGGTTGACCAAAGGTTACAGTGTGTTGTTAAGAGCATTGTCCAAATGCCTCTTAAACACTAACAGGCTTGGGACATCAACAAACTCTCTAGAAAACCCGGTCAAGTGTTTGACCACCACTTTGGTAAAGAAATGCTTTTTAATGCCCAGTCTAAACCTCCCCCAATGCAACTTTTAATGATTACCACATGTCCTGTCACTGGATTCCAGGGAGAAGAGGCTGGCATCTCCCTCTCCCCCTGCTCAGGAAGCTGTAGAGAGCAATGAGGTCTTAAGTGCCATTAAGAGCATAAGTATTTTCATGTATAGGATTTAATGCCTGTAATTTACTTATCTTTCTGTAAATGCAACTTAACATCAATTTATCCAAAGACCGTAAGAGACTTGTGGTTTCTTGTGACTTGTGAAAGAAAATAAAATACTATTGCATATTGGTGTGTTCTAACAATAGCCTTGTATACAGTAAGAATTATGCTGGGTATGCTACCTTTACCTCAGAAGAATAAATTCATTTGGTCCAAAGGGAATATTTGAGATATTTTACATTCAGTGCATCTTTTGTGATATAATTACAAGCAAATAATTGTAGATTTTACTCTGAACATTCCTGTACCAAGATCAAAGTCTGTCTAGCCATTACAGACTTTTACAACCATAACCACATGCTGTACTTTATATATTGATATTTGTTGACAGAAAGATCATGCTATTGAAGATATCTGGAAATATTTGATGGAAAAAATGGCAAAGCCAAATGAATTATAGAATGTGTCTTGTGGTGACTGAGAGAAATTCTAGTTCCTATGCTACACCTTTTTCTACTTTGCTTTCTTCTTGCAAGTTGTCCCACACCACTAATCAATTTCCCAGCCCTTACATGTTCTGTCCAAGACAAATAGAAAGGAATATAAATAGCATTTTTTTATGCCAAATGGCCACTGAAACATTATTAGTGAACGATCAAAACAGTTTACGTCCACTGTTTCAGGAGACCATTATTTATGCAATGTTTCAAGACTTGTCTCCAGAGGCGTTTGGTCTTCACACTTCGTATCCCTTAATGATATGGTGAGGTCATTGAATTCTTTGCCAGACTTCAATAATAAGAAAAACAACATTTTTTCTCTTTTAATTGTGTCTCTAACTTAGAGATTCCAGATATTTAAATTTTCTTAATTCATATGCAGAAGAAAGAACACAGACGTGCAAGGAAAAGCAGATATCTATATTCTTCCACCTATTCCACTAACAAGAAATAACTAAAATCAGAGTTCCAACCTTTAGGAATGAAGGAATCACTTTAAAGTCATGCACCAACATTTGACGTTTTCTTGAATGTATATTAATAAATCCTATCGTCTGTTCTGAAGAGAATGACAGTGATCTATAAATCACTCCTAACAAGGTGCCATTCTTTCAATGCTACCTCACTCTTTGGTGGCTAGAAATAGAACTAACAGAAGGCTTTATTCAATCTTAGTGAATCTTAGCTGGAAAGTAGTTTTTGATCATAATTCCTGCTTAGAGAGATCAATACAAAGCTAGTAAGCACTGTGTCTATTCCACAAGGTTTTTAAATGCTGTCTTCCAAATGTATAATAGCCTACTTCATGTCAATATTATATAAGCTACAAAGAGCCAATTAATTCCATTCTGGATAATGAAGTTCTGAAAACTTTTGAGCTATCAACCAGACACAGTACATTTGAATACAGTTATATTGTCAAGACTTTCTGAATGCTCAGGGGTCTGGGAAATACATGAAAGTTACAGTACAAATAAATAATAAAATCAAAGATAAAACTGGGGGCTAATGTGGTAAATCAGTAAATATGCCCTTTATATCTGGAGATTAGTGTTAGAATTCTGCATTAGGACCCACAGTTAAAATAATTAAAATGTCTTCAGTCTGATCCCCCAAGTGCAGTCAATCCACATTAGAGATTTCACTGTACCATTAAGAACGACATCCACTTTTCTCCTAAGGAAAGGTGTGGAAGAGGAATATCAGGGGACACTTCACAGGACAGGATTGATGTATGTTGGCAGAGCAATGTGTGAAAACTGTAGGCCTGTAATAGCATGGGGATTAAGTATGGATTAAGTGCACTGAAGAGACTATTGAGAATTCTGTATGACCTCTGTCTCTAGAATAGTACATATATTCAGACCTTAGCTTCATGAACACAGTTTTCATCAGTATAGTTTTATTAACTATAATAAATTAATGTATATCTGAAGATCAGGAGTCTATGGTAGCTTATCTCCTACATGTCTGGGTGCTACAAATCATAAAAAAAGACTGCACTTTTCACTTATCCTGATCTAGAAGTGTAAAAAAAATTAGAGTAGCCTACATTTTTGAAATATTGCAATAATAATAGTGAATTAATATAGTTGTAGGGTATATTCAGTATTTGTTGTGGAAGCCATACAAAGCTGAGGTCCTCATAAAGATGAGGACCAGCTTGATTTATCACAAGTGATAATCCAAAACATTTTTAGGTGTGTATTTTTGATAAGTGCTTTATACATCAAAAAATGGTTTTAGACCATATTTCTCCTTTGTTCTGTTTTGGCATTTAGTTCAAGTTTAATTTTCTTGTACCAGCAATTTCACTTCCATGGGCTGTTTCTATCGTTCTTCACATACTCGCTCATGTAGCTGTCCTTTACAATTACATTTACTCTCACTGCATCTGGGATCTTTTATATGATAGAGCTGATCCATTTATAAATGTAACCATTGGAATTACTAAAGGCTGAATCTTTTAATGCAGCTACCTCCAAGCTGGACCCTCAGATTTCACTGGTACCATGTTGCCCAAGAGATGCTCTGATGTTGTGTGCAGTTAGACCCAATAAAAAGAAAGTCTCAACCTGACAGTGGCAACAAGAGCAATCTTGTAATGTAGCCTGTGGTGTATCAGCTACTTACTGTTCTTTCTGGTCCTTCTGTGAACCTTCTTGAGTGCTCCAGAAAAGCTCTGCTGGTCAAAACTAAAGTATTGAAGCACTGAATGTCTCTGTCCCAAGTCCAGCAGTATTCCTTACATCAACAAGAAAATTATTCTTCATGAGGCACAAAAGGAAATTGAAAGCTGTAGCAAGTTCCTGCTACTGCTATGTCCCACCTGGAATTTCTATGCCAGTTAGCTTGCAGAAAACTCTTAACTAGATAACAATAACCTGCAATAAATGTAGAAGCCTTAGTTTTTTACATTTCTTGCAAGGAAAAATATACCCTAGACAATGGATTCCATAGTAAAACACTGTCTTGTTTTTTCTACCAAAAAGTCTTCTGAAATCTTGAAAGATCACCTCCATGTGTAGGGAAAAACAGTTTTTATATATTTACTATTTGGCCATAAACTCACAGAGTTAAATACTGACCCTATAGAAAATAATCAAGTTCTAACACTGGTGTCCTTAGGGCCAACAATTGGAGCAAATGTGGAACAGATCATCCTGAGTGCCATCAAGTGGCATGTAGAAGACAAACAGGAAATCAGGCCCAGCCAACATAGGTTTAGGAAAGGAAGGTCCTGCCTGACCAATCTCTTCTCCTATGACAGGGTGACCCACCTAGTGGATGAGGGGAATGTTGCTGATGTGGTCTACCTCGACTTTAGCAAAGCATTTAACACAGTTTCCACATCATCTTCCTGGAAAAGCTGTCAGACCACAGCTTGTCTTGGTGCATCGTTCACTGGGTTAAAAACTGGTTGAATGACCGGGCCCAGAGAGTGATGCTGAATGGTGCTGCATCCAGCTGGCATCCTGTGACTAGTGGTATCCCCCAGGGAACAATACTGGGCCCAGTACTGTTCAACATCTTTATTGATGACCTGGATTAGGGGATTGGGTCTACCCTTAGTAAATTCTCAGATGACACCAAGTTGCAGGGGGATTGTCGATCTGCCAGAGGGTAGGAAGATGCTGAAGAGGGACCTGGACAGGCTGGGCCGATGGGCTGAGACCAACAGTATGACGTTCAACAAGACCAAGTGCAGGGTCCTACACTTTGGCCACAATAACCCCTTGCAGCACTACAGACTGGGTGATGAGTGGCTGGAGAGCGGCCTGGCAGAGAGGGACCTGGGAGTACTGCCTAACAACTGGCTGAACATGAGATAGCAGTGTGCCCAGGTGGCCCAGAAGGCTAATGGCATCCTGGCTTGTATCAAGAATAGTGTGGCCACCAGGAGCAGGGAGGTAATTCTCCCCCCGTACTCAGCACTGGTAAGGCCTCACCTTCAGTACTGTGTACAGTTCTGGGGCCCTCACTTCAAGAAGGATATTGAGGTGCTGAAGCAGGTCCAGAGGAGAGCAACACAGCTGGTGAAGGGACTAGAGGGAAAGTCTTATGAGGGGAGGCTGAGGAAGCTGGGGTTGTTTAGCCTGGAGAACAGGAGACTCGGGGGACATTATCACTCTCTACAAATACCTGAAAGGAAGTTGTAGTCAGGTGGGGGTCAGGTCTCCTCCCAGGCAACTAGCGACAGGACTAGAGCCATGGCCTGAAACTCTATCAGGGAAGATTTAGGTTAGATATCAGGAAGCATTTCCTCATGGAGAGTGTGATCAGGCATTGGAATGCACTGCCCAGGAAGGTGGAGTCACTGTCCCTGGAGGTGTTTAAGGAATGGCTGGATGTGGCCTTGGTCTAGCCAATGTGGTGGTGGAAGGGCATAGAAACAGAGAAACATAGAAATGTCTGGGTTGGAAGGGACATCTAGAGGTGATCTAGTCCAACCTCCCATCTGAGAGCAGAGACATCCTCAATTAGAGCAGGTTGCTCTGAGCTTCGTCAAGCCCCACCTTGAATGTATCCAGGGATGCGGCCTCAACCACCTCCCTGGCCAACCTGTTCCAGTGCTCCACCACTCTTGTGGTAAAGAACTTCCTCCTTATTTCTAATCTAAATCCACTCTTTTCTAATTGAAAACTATTACCCCTTGTCCTTTCATTACAGGCCTTTGTAAACAAGCCCTCTCCAGTCTTTTTATATGCTCCCTTCAGTTACTGGAAGGTGGCTATTAGGTCCCCCCAGAGCCTCTCTTCTCCAGGCTGAACATAGGCTGGACTTGATGATCTCAGAGGTGTTTTCCAGACTCAGTAATTCTGTGATTCTGTGAATTGGTGTTCTGAAAGCTGGAGCTCTTGTTACAATAACTGCTAAGCTGGTGGACTGGCTAAAGTTTAATGTAGGTGGAAGATTTCTCATATTCCACCTCACCCACCATGCTGAAGCATCACTAGTTTCAACTTGGAAAAGATTTAAAGAATGAATCTTGTTTGTTTTTGATAGGTAAACAATTTGTAAGACTATAGTGTCAGCACTGTAGTGGATTTGGAATGGAAAGTATCAGGGGAAGACATGGGAGGAAGGAAGACTATTGATTTCCAAGGTCAGCACATGCTGATGTTTGATGAAGCTGTCCATCATCAACAAAAGATGATCTTTTCCATGTCCTTTGAATTATACATCCAATGTGCTCTTCCTTTTAGAAAAGAAAATAAAGAAATTTACTTGAGGGAAGAAAAAGATGAATTGAACAAGTCTGTTAAAGAAATCAGTTTATTTTTATACTCTTAAAAACAAAGTATTCTCTGCAAACCCTTCTGTACTCTGAAACAAACACCCAACAAAGAGAAAGAGCTGTTAAAATAAAACATTTTCCTTGAAAACAAGGTTTCTCACTAAGCCTAGCTGTGCTGAAATACCAGCTGTGAAATGCTTCACATGAAGTTAAGAGAACTCCAATTACTGGCATTTCGCTTATGCATTTAACATACATGATTCTCATTCTTATTGCTTTTTACAATGTCTTAAAAACTAGATTTGACTTTTTCAATGACAATGGTTATGAACAAACTAGAATTTGAAAACATATTTTCATCTCTTGAAATTCAAATGCACAATTAGACATTTCAACTGGTACTTGAATAAAGCATAGAAAAAAAACACATACAGTAATAAAAATACCATAGTTTTTTTGTTTGTATTGTTCTGTTGGTTTTTTGTTGTTGATGATGATGTTGCTGTTTTATGTAAATACTCTCATTAATCTCAGAAGATTTTTGCAAACTGTTCATAATATAAACTTAGGGTAACATGAATTTTGCTCTAAACATAAAATGCAGCAGAAAGTATCAAAGGGCAAAAATGTGAATCCTCTCTTTGCTAATCCCAGGTTGATGTATGTGATCTCATGAAAACCATGCCAAGTTTAAGGACTTGACATTAAAACCAAGGAACACTTTGTGTCTTTTGACTGGCCTTGGCTTCACTGCATCTTGAAACTTAAAGTTTTGTGGCATTTACTCTTAAGCCAAATTTCATCCCTAGTGCAGAAGGTCAGAGATCTATTATCCAGGATTAATTAGATAACTAGCACCTCATGTTATTCCACAGGGAATTTCGTACCTTTTGAGTATCAAGTTGTTTCCATCATTCTCCTATTAAGAACTAAGAATGCAAAGGGTTTTTTCCCCCAATCAATGCAATATTTACATTTGTCCAAAGCATAAGAAACAGAAACTGTCATGGAATTTTAGCTCCTGCATGATGAAATAAAAGCAAATCAGAATGACTCACCTGTGGAAGAGCTTTTCTCTAATGATGGCAGTAGGATGAAAAGCGGATTTACATTCTGTGCATGTATGGAAGCTGGAACACAATGTTTCCTAACTGTAAGAAAAGCTGTTTCCTAATGTAGCTCAGGTGAGATCAGGTTTATGTGATTACATTATGATAACTCATAAGAAAATCTATTATTATAAGTTTTCAAGCAACCTTTGCAGTCTTATAGAATCTACTTAGTTACAAATGCACTCCAGTCAGAACCAGACATACTTCAGTACTTATGCACAGTCCTGCTCCTAACCTAGTATAGTTTGTTCTTGAGATGCTACCTAAGCATGGTAACTGTAAATATTGGAGGTGATAAGCAATAGGGTTATATTTCTCAGTTCCATATACACAGACAATTTTGCAAAAAGTCATTAGATTTTGTGACATAAAATTTCAAAGACCAGAATCCAGTGAAAGAAATAATATGTAAGTGAAATTGAAATTAATGGTATTTTTTCCTTTTCTTCCTGCATGATCCTACAAGTTTCCTGAAAAAAACCCCACACCAAACCTAAGATGGTAGTAAACTGACTTACTAAAAGAAATGAAAATTATGTATTTTAGCATTTAGGGTCTCTTCATATGTTCTGACCAACAGTGTGGCCAGTTACCTAAAACAATGGAAATTTCTGAAGTTTGGTAACCACAGTCATGTCTGCTGTTAAGGTTATGTGTCTTCACTGCTGTAATGTTTAATCAGAAATAATTTTAGGATAGGAAAGTTTGAGGAAATATCTGGGGTTTTATACCCACTCTGTTACTGATTCTGTGGGAAGAAAAATCTGCCTCAGTTTATAATTGTTTCAACATTCTCCAAGTTTGCTGTAGATACAGAGACTCTTGAGTCCACTTTCATGCTTCAAATTATGTTGTAACATGTCTTGCATCTACCTGTAAGGATGTGTTTGTGCTTGCTCAGACATGACAACTAAGTGATGATACTGAAGGTAACATCCACTACTGCACATGTGCATTCCAGTCCTTTGCTTCGTTATTCAGTGTCTGGAGGAGGGGTTGCTATTCTAGTGCTAATTAACTGCTTCTCCTTCCCTCTCTATTGCCATAGTAAATCAGTAATAGACCTTTGGAATAGTCTTCTCATAATAAAAGGAACCAAATATGTAGAATATCTGCAAAACCTTTAAAATATTGAGAGGGGAAAGATGTCACAATTGTTGCAGAAAATGGGTTTAGTTGGTGTGAAATTGTCCCATCTGCCAGCATTTCCACTTATTGCTTGTAATAGATTGACTCTGAGGTGGAAGGGACAGAGGAGAGGGGAGTGATTTTCACAAGTCATTTAATTCACTGCCTTTATGAAGAGGAATATCAGTGACTATTCCTGACTGACTTTCACATGATTAGTGAGGTTGCCTACTCAAGGTACAGCTCTTAGCTATGTTTTCATACGAACTGAAGAGGTTCCTGTTCAGGATATGTCTTGATTAATGTTTTTGCCCCTCTGACAGCATAAAATTTGTTTGGACGCTAGACTGGCAGAGAGTAAACAGTATGATGCAAAGACAAATTTAATACACTTGGAAAAGTGCATCTGAGAGCAGGAGTTGTGTAGTATGTCTGTGTAGTGGTAGTCAGCACCTTTCCAAAGAAAGTGGGAAGGCATTTATGGGGTTTATTTTTAGACCTGCAAATGCAGGTGATTATCTCAAGAGATTTATTTCCCTAGGTGCTCTGTAATCAATGGAGCTAAAGAGGTCAGATGCAGAAAGATTAACTTAGTAGCTAACATTGTACAGATAGGTTTCACAGAGCATTATGCAAGGTAGAGTTTGCTCGTCTCTTCTAGGTAAAATTCCTTGATTTTACATTGAACACTCACAATTTTTTCTTTTTGTTGTCCTTACAGCTTCAAAGAATATTTGCTAGCGTGCTGTACATGAATGCCATGTGCATCCCTACTTGTATCATTTGTAAGAGTAGTCATTTTTCATTCATATGCTTTAAAAATGAAACAGGTGGTAAGGTAAATGTAATATTCATGGGATGAAGGAAAACTTTTAAAAGAATTTCTGAGTAGGTGCCTGTGTATTGCCAACAAAAATAAAGAAAATTATAGCACTAGAAAAAAATAGAAATCACATCTGTGTAAGGACAACACTATATCAAGGAAGAATAATTCACTTTGTCCTACCTTGGGATTAAATGCTCACTGCTGCTTGGGAGAGCTTGTGTTTCTTTTGTGCTATGTATGTCTGTGAATGTTTTATGAATCTAACTGAGCTTAGGAATCAAGTTTCTTAGACAGACACAGTTTATTCAGAAGAATAAAGATACCGCAGAAAGTTATTGATTTTTGAGGAATCTACGACTTGTGAAAAATTAACCAGACATTCCTTCCAAATCAATACTGTTGCCCTTGCTGATTTAAGACTTCTTAATCTTACCCACAGAGTGTTCCCAGTGTAAAATAGTCTGTATCATCATTGCTTTCATATAAGCTGATTTCTGCTGTCCCCTTTATCTAAGTTCATATTTTCTACTAGTCTTCCTGGGTATGCATACATGCATGTCTCTGTATAGGAGTATTGGTCTTTATGAGAAACAGAGTCTTCCATGTTTATCAAATTTAGAGGTGTGACAAATTCAAGAATCTTTGTAATACAGACCAAGTCTTCTTTTGTTAATGGAACTGAAAGTATAAACATTATACTTTTCCATGATGTTTAAGTGCTGTACTAGTACTAAAAACCAGTACTAGTAGATTGAAGTAGTGTTGGTCTCCATTCACAAGGGTTTCTCTCTTGAAACCATCATCAGAGGTCACAACTACATGTACTAAAACTTGGTAGGATTTGCCATATCCAAAGAAGAAACTTGCTGCTGTTGCCCATCCAATGAAGACATCAACTGACATCTATACAGCTTCTAATCAGGGAAGTTGCTTTATAGACAGTAAACAATTGTTGCCCTGCTGTTCATAGACATTGTTCTATAACTGGTCTCTTGTTTCAGATTGACTAATTTTAAAATTTGCTTTTATTTTATTTTCCTTCTCATTCATTCAGTGTTACCTTTCCTGAACTTGAAAAAGCCCGAATGTTGTTATTTTTGAGATAACCTCATAAGTTTGCAAGAGTAAATTTTTGATTAAAAGATTTTGCTAACGCACCTTCATGTTTAATACCTTCTGCAGCTGTGCAGCAGGGGTTTTATACATCCTCATTTCTCACTTTTCTAAAACTATTTTTTTCTTTGCTGATATACATTGTATTAATTTCTAATGAATTAAATTAATGGAATGACTAGTAGCTATCAGCGATGTCACACTGAACAGAAAAGATAAGTTGTGTTTTACAGTTAGGTTTTTCAGTATTGATTTTCTAATCGTTAATGGATTTGCTTCTATATTTTAGGCATTAGTGTGTCACACATTTCTGAAACTACAGTGTGGACAGGTTCCTCTACTGGATGTTGCATAATAGAAAATTAATGTAAAAGACAAGAATCAACATTTTGCAGGAACTTACAGGACTTGGTCTGGGTGAAAATAAGTACTTGTGACTATCCCCTGGTACATGACACCAATAGAAACACATGCAACTTATAAAAAGCCTTAAACTCTTGTCAAAACATAGTTTCCTGAACTATTTAGAGACATACCCCTGTCAGAGCTCATGAGCAAAAAAATTACACCTGCTTAGACCATGAATGATAAACCTCTAAAGATGATCAGGTTCATATTCAGCCATAATGGAAGTTCCTAGGGAAAAGTTCATATTTACGTTGGGACAAGTCCAGTCTGACAGGACACATTCTTATCCTAGGTGATTCTTGGTCATTTGAAATTTTTACAGAAATATTGGTAAAGTACCAGTGTACAAGTATTGCTGTTTGAAGTAAATTCCTCCTTATTTAGTTAAACACCTATTTTCACAAACCTGTTTAATTATTTTCTATCTCTGTAATATGCTGTGTAATTTATATGGTTAGCAAGAGCTGAACCATTCCATTCATGAATGGCTCAGTGTTCCTGTTTGGAATCCATGTGGATGAAAGTTGCCCTGTTAATGGAAATTATTGTAATTATAAAAAATGAGAATTTTATGCCTAAACATTTTTTTCATTGTTCTGTTTGAGGAGTCAGTAAACTGCTATAGAAAATAAACTACCTTGTGACATGAGAGCATGGATCTAGTTCAGGAGATGCCAGAAAGATCCAGGAGAGTGCCCCTAAACTGTAAAGGTCTGATTTTCCTGTACTTGCATTGCAGGTTATATGTCAGGACCTGAGGAATTGTCTTAATCTGTCTGGATCACTTTATGTACATAATGTATGTATGTGTGTTTTATGTAAGTATTTATATGGACTACTAACAGACACAGGTGAGAAGCTTCCAAATATTTTTAAATAAGTCAGATGAATATTTCAGAGCAGGAGGTATTCTCATTGACGGTATGCACCAGGAGTATAAAATTGAAAATGCCATAGTTCAAAAGTAACTTATAGCCTTCCCAATGTTAAAAACTATGAATGGATAAATAAATAAATAGGAAGGTATAAATTGGAGCATGTCTTCTCTACAGATGCAGTCAGAGACTTCAGATAAGGAAAACAAATGTTTTAATATGAACTGATCCAAGATGCAGTTACTGAGAGGCCTTTAAAGGTCTGTGTTTTTTCTTTTTTAAAGTTGTTTCACTGTAACATGGAAATTGAATTTTCAGGTTTGAATTCAGCTAGTGTTTAATTTTAAATTTTCTTTAACTCCTTCTTGAAATTAGCCAGAGTTTTCAGAATTTGAACTGTTCAATGCAGATAAGCACAATAAATTCAGTATCAGTTTTCCTGCAACAATACACACACGTACTGTGTTGAAAGTGTGGTTCTTTGGTAACAATTCTATAGCCATTTAAACTTCATGACTGAATGACTGACTGAAAAACAAAACGAAACAAAACAAAAACTTCAGTGGAGTAATGATTTCATCATAATCATTTGGAGTATTAAAGATTCTCAGATTTCTTGTCACAGGGAAAGATATATTGTGAAATCAAGTCTGAATTAAATACTTACAGTATTCTGACAGGAAGAAATATTTTTTAGTTTTTGCACATTATTTTTAAATAAGAAAAGTTATGACATGATCAGTCAAGAATGTCAGAAGATATTTGTTTAATTAACCGATGGCTTAAAAGTTTTGAGTGACATCATGTTTTCCATAGAGTAAGTTTTGACACTTCGTCTTGCACTCTGCCGTTTGCTAAATGATACTTCACAAGCAGCAGTCTCTGTGGAGCCACGTTGATTACAGCCAGCAACACAGAAGCACAATGACAAAAAAGAGACAGTCTCTTGTACATTTAAGCTTGATTCAATGGTGCTATGAAGGCATTCTAAGAAATTAAAAATGAAATGTATAACAAAGGAGAAAGTGGTAAATGGAAGGCAGAATACTTTACAGGTTATGAAGTTTAGAAAGCTGATTAAAAAAACCCAAAACACTAAAGATGTTGCTGATTCTTAACAAAGAAATGTTTTCTAAAGCAGAATAGAAAAAAATAAACCTGCATTGTTGTAGGTGTACTAAATGAAAATGATTAAATTCTTAGAAACTGATACAGAGCTGGTAGATGTTTTTGATAAATATGTCTGCACTGCATAGAAAAAAAACAGGATGCTGTATTTATACCAGCCTTCTAGAAACTGGAGAGGTTTTAAGAGCTGCTAAGCATAAAGCATCAGACCCAGATTAAAAAAAATATCCTATTAATGCTATTTTTTAATATTCTTCAGATATTTTGGTTATTCCAGAATAATAGAATAATTTTAAGGATGTGCCAGAATGCAGAAAGGGCAAGCTGGATAACCAGGGTATTTACCATCTGGTTAGTTTGACACCCATCTGGATACAATAATAGAGGAGGTAATACAGTAATCAGTTCATAAAGAATGAGGGGGTAGGGTTATAATTAATGCCAGTCAAATTGATTCTATGGAAAATAAAACTTGTCAGAAAACCTGATTTAATTCTTCTCTGTGATTACATGTTTAGTTGATAAAGATAGTGTTGCAGACTGGACATGTTTAGACTTTTGCAAAACTTTTGACTTAAACCATCTGACATTCAGAGTTTTTAAAATTGCCTTTATGCTGTATCAAAGTAAAGCACATGCTAAATGAAATAAAAAGTGATGGATTTCCACCAAAAGTATCTGTCAGTGAGGACTCGGTACTGAATGAGGATGCTTTCAGACAAGGTGGTATTCAATCTGGCACTATTAATTTTTTTTTTTTAATCCAGGATCCAAGAATAAATATGAAATTACTGCTGGGAAAAAAAAAAAAAAGAAAAAAAGAAAAAAAAAACAACAACAACAACAAAAAAAAACCCGAAACAAACCAAAAACCACAAACTGACAGGCAATAGAAATGCTAAATAACAGCAAGGGACATGCTCACACTAGAGAGGCATATCACTGAGCCTGGGGTTATTAGGATTGCAAAGCTGTGCACCTCTAACAAAGGATACATACCGCCACTACATTTTTTACTGCTGCATAAAGCTGTTTTGAAAATCCCATATGTTAACAGGCTTTGTGTGTAGTACTAGAAAATCAGCTCAAAGTGAAATGGTGCTATGTCCAGACAGCTTCGAAATTCTCTTTCATACAGAAAAGCAAGTGGGTGATGAATTACTCATGGCTAACACCTTTGGAAGAGTTTTGCTGTCAGTATTTCTTAACAGATATTCAAAAATAGAAGAACAAGTACAAAACTCACGAAATTATCCTGTGGACTAAAAATATAAAGGCTAAATGTGTATAAAATCTCAAAAATAATTATAAAAGAGAAGTTCATGGCAGTGAAAATATAACTTCAGCAAGATAGCAAAGAAATAACAAAAATCAATGCTTATAAAATAAAATCAGGAAAAAAAATAAAAGGATAACCAAAGATGACATCAACCATTTTTGCTAAAAAAAGTGAAAGACTGCCTGCTCCATCTTATAATTCTATGTTTCAAAACTGGCAAGATATATAAGGAGAAGTCACAGATTTTATTAGATCACCTAACCTCTTTGGAAAAAAACAAGCAAAGTTTAACTTATAAAGCCCAAACCTGAAAAGAAAAAAAAAAAAAAAATTGGAGCAGCTGCTGTGGTTTTGTGAGTTTTTATTTTACAATTATTAAAGAAATATGTCTGTATACTTACCTGGATTTTTCTATGGGAAATGGATCTAAACCTAATTCCTTATATGCACATGCATCTATTAACTTTCTGAAGTCTACATTTTACCCTACTCTATGCATCCTCAGTTACGTAGTCAGCCCGGGTATTCTTGTTCGCAGCACAAAATTTATTTTTTTTTTAATCCTAATATGTCTTATCAATATGTTTAGGGTTTTTTTCCAATAAGTCAGACCATGTTGTTAATGTCATGATTTTGTTAATGCGTGTTGCACAATTGCTACCTAAACTTTGGATTAACAAACCTAAATCCTATAATACTCAAGCACTGCTACTAGACTCATATTTATTGTGGAAATATATTTTGTATTAGTCTTTGACAAAACAGTTTGAAAAATTAGGGTAAATATATTTTCCTTCAGGAAAAAGAAAACCTCAACAAAATAATGACTCTCTTGAAGTTTTATACTGAGGAGAAAAATTAGTGGAAGGTAATTTCCAAAGCTTTTAGGGCTTTTTAGCCTGGAAAAGAGAAGACTAAGGGGGATCTTATTAATGTTTACAAATATCTGGAGGGTGGGTGTCAAGTAAAAGAGGCCAGTCTCTTTTCAGTTCTGGCCTTGTGATAGGATGAGAGGTAACAGTAGCAAGGTGAAACACAGGAAGTTCCACCTCAACATGAGGAAAAATTCTTTCACTGTGAGAGTGACAGGGCACTGCAACAGGTTCCCAGAGAGGTTATGGAGTCTCCTTCTCCAGTGACTTTCAGGACCTGCTTGGATCTGTTCCTGTGTGGTCTACCTTGGGTGTTCCTGCATTGGGAGGGGGGTTGTACTCAATGATCTCCAGGAGTCACTTCTAACCCCTACCATTCTATAATTCCATGATTTCTGCTGAGTGATTAAGATAAGCACAGGAAAATTCATTAAAAATTATAAACATAAATACATTAATAAATGGAACAGAATGTATTTATTCAATGGCAGTAGTTATAATCCTTTGCAGTTCTGTAGCACTTCCATCTTTAAATCTCCATTTACTGACTCTGGAGCCAATCCAGTTTAAACTTAAACATTTGACTTAAAGCATTAGGCCAATAGTATTGCACATCCATGGATGGAGGAGGGATAGAGTAATCATCTCAGAGTAGTGAACTGGGCAAACCTGATATGGATGCTATTGTCCAGTTTTACTTCATGACAGTTACTGATGATTTCAGTGGAGAATGGCTTCAGTTAAGTCATACTTGACTAGAAATATATTTGAAACATAATGATAGCAACACAAGGCAAATACTTCAAAGAGGTACTTCTGAGGTGACCCAGAAAGAAATAAAAAACATGCAGTGCTGCCCAAGACACTAACTAGGTAGAATGAGGCTGACATTAGGAAACTGGTTTAAATCCCATTTCTCTTTGGGGTTTAGGCATCTGACTCAAAGGTGTCACTCTCTTCACGAGACTCACAACACAAAACACTATTCTGCTCTTTGGAATTTAAATTTCTTTTACAGAGCAACTTGTCTAGAGAGGACAGTGCTCAGTCCAGAAATGTGTGACTCAGACTAACTACTGTCTCAGGATTCAAGACATTCCTATTTTAAATTCACATCCACGCACTTTCCACTATGTACTTGACTTCTAAAAGCAGTGTTGAGTAGGGGTATCTGCAGCCTACCTTCTTAATAGCATCCCTTAAATGCAGTGTAAACATTAAATTAAACCAGTCTAAAACATAGGCAGAGGAAGCAGTAATGCCTGTGTCTTTCTGGTTAGTATGCTTCTATGGAAGTGAAAATTATTAACAAACATAGGATCAAATAAAAAATAAAAACTGTAGGTTATTATGATAGTCTTTCTGAAGCTGTCTCAATTATTTTTTTTTTTTTTCCCTAGAACACATTTCTCCTTTCTCTGATATGAAATCCTTAGCATTTCTTAAGCGCAGCTTGTGTTTAGTTTTTAATTCCCAATCAGAGAAGGAAGAAAGATAATACCCTGCAGTGTACCTCAAAGAGGAGATGATTAGCTGTCCAAGGCTCCCTGTGAGTTGATTCACCTAACAGATAGGGAAATATCTATGAAATTCAACTTCAACTGAATCTATGTCATTATAGCAGGAGTCTTTAGACAGCAATCTGGACCTGCACCCCTCAGTTCCTGTTGTTTTTGCATAACAATTCCTATCTCACTTACCAGTTAAAAAAATGTATGACCACATGGACAGTATGTCCATCATGCTAGCACATACTATAAGAAAAATAACACAGTCCTCCACAACTTCATCTGTTGTTATCTGCTTCTGTAATGCAGCTACTGTTGCAAGTTTATATAATTAAGAAATGCTAGACAAACTGCACTCACAATATCAATTTAATTCATTATTTATGATATTGAATAACACCATTAGTCATGAACATTTGTTATTGGAAAAAATTTGGTAATATTCTCCCCACACACAGTACAATCTTCTGAGCAGGCTTTCAATTGGTTATAAAGTTTGTAGTCATTGTGCAACAGAAGGTCTCTTGAATTCCTTGTGCTCGGCCTTCAAATACATAAAATTATGGTAATGATACATTCCTTACAACTTGCTGCAATGATATTGGATTTATTGAGAGACACTAAAGTGATTCGTGCTGTAAAAATGTCAAATAAACAAAGACTATGATTCAGACTCAGAATGACAGATTTAACTTTGGAAAATAATACTATGGTTTTTTGGTGTTAAATAAATTTGTCACAAACACCTGGTATGCCTTTATGTTTAAAGAATTGAAATCCTACAAGAAAATCTATACTCCTACTTTCTGATGATACACTTCTGTTATGTCTGGAAAAATGCTGCATGCACCTAAGTGCAGCTGTATGTGCAGTAAAATGATTTAAAACGGGCCACTTTCACTCACTGAGAGATCTAATGTTTCAGATTCAGTTGTCTTTCATTTCCTAGCCAAAAGGAAACCTCACTTAGATTTTGTTTATGTGAGATCTTTCTGAAATCATAAGCTGTTTGTTTTTTACAAATCCAAACCCATGGATCTAAGCTACCTAAACTAAGTGTCTCTGATTAGAAGCATAAAAAACCCCTTATCTCTGGGTATTTCTGATGTATTCATTACTCTGGTATCAAGGCTGCATCTGGGTGATAAAAGAATTAATTTTATGTTTGTCAAAGTAGCACAGAAACTTTTTACATTCTCTTTGAAGCTTTCTCAAAACCAGGGCAGGGGGGGTGGGGAAGTGAAGAGTTCACTCCAGTTCCTTTCCAAATTAGTGCTGTTACCACCTGCTGAATTACTCCTGTTCACAGAGGTACCTTAACTGCCCTGACTGCAGTTTCAATTACTTTGTATGTTATAAATGTGAAAGGAAACAAAAGGGGTATACATATTTGTATTTGAACAAATGACCCTATCTTTCCTTACTAATGTGATTTTTTAAATTTAGCCTTGGAGAACATTCAGCTGAATTCTTCAGAATGGCTGCTTATTAGCTTTCAGGCTTCAGCTGTCTTACTGCTTTAACAATCCTCTACAAATGTCATGTCATGTATGTAGAAGGGATAGGTGACTTTAATTAATTAACTGTTAATACTTCAGTACTCATTGAAACCTAGTGAAAGTAATACAGTCATATTTTATGTGAGAAAAAAAAATAGCTTTAATGCCTAACTGCTTCCCAGGAACTGAAGTGATTAAGCATTTGGTTGGTATTATACTTCTTACAGAGAATAGAACTTCAAAGATCAAAATGTTTTCAGAGTGATAAGCCATTGTGCTTAAAAGTAATGCAAAGTAATGTGGTGATCAGCTGATTTGCATTTATTTGGTACCAAGACTACTTATTATTTCATTTCTCTTTTTCTTTGAATGTTTTGTTGCAATCCTGCCTTGTTCTTCCAGGAGTTTGTTTGGGACGCTTTCTCACCCTTGCTGTAAATGTACACAGGAGACATATTGAAGTAAAACAGAGTTCTTCCTATGAGTAGACTGAACCTAAGAGTAAAATCAAAGAAAAATAGCATATATAAAATACAATTTGTTTTTTTTGTTTCCCAGTGGAATTGTGATAAATCTATCTCAATTATTACCTTGTCATATCATTACTGTAAAAGCTTATTAAATTCTAACTCAGTTCTGCCTTTTTCTACGTTCCTTTAGTCAGATTGGGAACAATTACCATGTGTGAAGGTAAGGAGGAACTTGTTTGAAAATTACAATCCACAAAGAATCCTTTTTTTAGTGGAGGTGCACTTGAAGTTGAGGTTAAATTTACAATGTTGTAACCTTTCTAAAAGTGACATTCCTATTTTATTATTGTATGCTACAGCTGGTTGAAGGCTTGAAATTGCTGAAAAAAATCCAAGTTTCAGGTTCATTATAAAATTTTATCCTGTTTCTAGTTTTCACTAGTTGAAGTTTACTTATTATACAAGAAAGACACTGGAAGATCAAATGAAAACAAGCTTTTTCAAAGACTGACAAAACATATGTTGATTAAGTCAACCAATGCCTACACCCGTCCCCCCCATGTTGTGTTTTTGTTTTTTTTTTTTTCCTTTATTCAACATTTCAAAAACAGTTTGGGGATTAGAAAGATTTTGTTCTTATCTGGGAAAATGTATAAATTCTTCAGACACTTTTCCAGATGGAAAACTATTTCTGTGTTCATATCATTAAAGTCAGCATAATCACAGTGGTCTGCCTGTCATACACCAAAAGCAGTACTGAAGCTCATGAAGACAAGATAGTGAATAATGTATATTTCTTGTATAGAAATGAAGACCTGCACAGTTTCAAATGCCCAAGAACTGGTGTTTTGATTCCAAGCAGCCCTTGAGGATTAGGGAAATGCTTTTGAATCATCACCCAACGAGGAATGTAAGCAACTGCTCTTTATGGTGAAATTGTCAGGTTTTGGCATGCGCTTACTTTTGTAATTATAAATGCCTTAGGGAAATTATTTCCCTGAAAAAAAAAAAAGGGGGGGGGGGGAAGGTTCCATCAATATTATAGTCTCAATCTGTTATCAGGAGAATGCATAGAAATGTAGAAAAATAAGTAGAAAATGAAGAAAGAAATAGTCTCATGAAATCATAGCAAGGCCTACAGTAAAATAATTCTAAGATTATTAAATTTTTTTTCAATGCCATTTTACCAATTTCAATGTGAATACAGATGCAAAAAGGTTTTGTGTGGATGTAATAACCTGTGGGACAAGCTGGATGATAGGTCCCTTTCCTGTAAAGACTAACTTAATTGTGACAAACTTAAGGTGCACACTATTAGAGGTTCTTTTAGGGTTTTTTGGTGAGTCAAATGCCACTTCCATTCTCCATGTAAAGCTGCCCTCAAATATAAAAATCTTCATTGGAAGAACCTGGTTTAGACTAACACAAATAATGACAAGTTCTGAAACCTTTTATCTAATATTTCCTAGACCACTCATGCTCATGTTTGTGGCATAAACAGACAGACTATTTGTGATTAATTTATTCCTTCTCCACTACCCTCCAAGGAATGTTTGTCGCATGATCACACAGACAGAAAATATATGTTTTATATCTTTTAGTTTCATGACTACAGCCATGACAATTTGATGGCATCTATGCATTTCACAACTATTTCTGAGAAGACAAAGAGGGTCTCTTTTGTTCTAGTTTTCTCCTTTTCTCCTTTTTTGTCCCTGTAGTCTTTCCTAGATATCCATTGCTTGCCAACATTCCAACCACAATGCCCAAGCCTATGTCTATCCATCTCTACCCATCCTTATCCTCATTTTCTTCATGTTCCTACATGCCAAAAGGCAATTTCCTTAATAGGCATCTGTTGCCAGCAGTAGAATTACTCCAGGCATAGAAGAAATTGTTTCTTTCATTTCTTCTTTCCCCCTCACAATTCTGTCAGCATGAAGAGACTCAGGATTCCTGCTTGCATACTCAGGATGAAGAGTACAAAGTTCTGTGCGCAGGATGTCACACAGGAGCTGTGTGAGGCTGGAGAGGACCTGCTGGAGGTGGCTGTGTGAGACTGAAGAGCAACTGGTGAAGGTGGCTCTACAGAGGGTAACTCTTCAAGACTTTAGTATACCCCTACTGTACCTTCACTAACTTCACATTCAAAGGTTTCTTCCAGGCATACAGTTCATAGAGGAGGAAATCCACCAGTGTAACATGTCTTAACTACACTTAACTACAACGACACTGCTATCCATGGTAAACACAAGAATTTCTCAAAAATCATGAAGGTATTTTCCCCCCAAATATAATTATTCCTGTCCCACCAGAGACAATTTCACTCCTAAGTTCATCAGTTCAAAACAAAGAGGGGTGTTATGATGAAAAATATAACATCTTAACATTACTTTGTTTATAGCTACACTGTAATTAAATTATTTCTAGTTTCAGAAGTGAGAACTTGCTTATGTTAAAAGAATTCATTATAGTCACACAATATATATCGACTATATCCTATGGCTTAGTGTTCAAACCAATAATCACAAAAGATTACAATAAACTTGGATATTTGTGCCAGGACTGATTTTGGTTTCTGAATCACCCCAGCTGAAGTTTATGTGAAATTTTCAGAAGAACAAAACTTCCCTTGAGACTCTATTACTTCAAGACTTCAGCTTCATTGGCAACATTTAGGAAGCAACACTTGGGAAGCAGCACTGCCCTGAAAGTTCAGCTCTCATTAAACAAGCAGGAACTGAACATGTCTATTTGTATACAGAATTTGACCTTTGTTCTATCAGAGATTTGGCTCTCATGTCAAACAAATACCAGAGCAGAATCAATTTAAATAAGTACACTTCTAAACAAAAAAGCATATTTGTAATGATATACAGGCATGTTTAAAACAACTCCAGTTGTGAATTCCAGTTTTGCCTACTCAATTTGACTGAGTTGGTTTCCATTTCTTCAGCTTTATTTCTACATATAGTTTTGAAGCTTTCATACGTCTAGTTGCTAATCAGTTTCTCACACAGTTCATTTAAATCTTGTTTTATTTAGTTGAAAAGCTACCATTTGTCAAAGGAAAACAACATTAAACTACTGCACAACAACAAAATGCTAACTCACTGGATATGAGCATCTCTTTTGGAAATTGTCTCATGTCTCTCATTGACTAAAGAAATACTGCATCCTTCTTCAAAAACAACACTTTCTGCTTATACACAGCACTTTTTATTGCAAATTCAGCACAAGCTTAAAAATCCTGTAAAAAGCAGGATCTGTGATAGGTCCTTGGCAAATAGGCTTTATTCCATAGAGTGAGAGGAGAAGCTGCCCACAAGGGGCATAGGAAAAGCATGATCTGGGAACAACAGTATTGGAATTCTCTTATGATCTGCATCAATTCAATTGCTTTGACATCAAAATGCTACAGTGAAAGGCTTTCTAAAAACAAAAGTTTAACTCAAGCATAACCAACAGATTTTAGTTCTAACAGTTTCATTGCCTGATATCATAGGCAATAATATATATATTGAAAGAAGGAAAAATAATTACTGCAATGTTTATATTGTGGACAACATAATATCATTAGTGACATTAAAAAAGACCTTTTTATTATCCAAATATATTTTAAGAATAGATATAAATAACTGATTTGACAACCTTACTTTTTCACTTGGTATTTCCCTCCAGATTCTTCCATAAGTGAACTCTCATATTCCTGGTTAGTGATCAAAGCTAAAATATTCCATGAAATATTGGCAGATCTGGTTTTGTTTGTCTCATTTCCATTTTCAACTAAAAGTTAAGGAATACAGTATCATCATTCAGTTTTCTTCTGAACAGTTGTAAGTGAAATGATCACTTGTTTTGCCTAATCTCTATTATAATTAATTTGATGGGTTCAAGATATAGCTACCTCCTATATTTAAAGAACTATTTTATTTCTGTTATCAAGATAAAACATGTGCTGCACTGTAGTAAGGCTTTAAATTAAGGTGAAGTTTTCACTGCCATTGCATATTGTTTTTCTTCATGGACTTCTGTGGAGCACAAAAATAAAGCTATACATAGTTCTTCAGTTTGCCTCTGAAGTTTCCTGTTAGCACACCTCTCTGCAGGACTTACTGTTTTGTTTTGATTCTTGATTTCTGCACTTTATAAGCATACATCCCCTTCATTTCAGTGATTTTAGCTGAAAACTGGTAAGTCCTCTCATTTATGTAGTGTGAGTACATAGGAGTTCAAATGAGTAGCTCTAAGTGAACTGTTTCTACAGCTAGTTAAAGGAGAAATCATGCCAAGTACTCAATTTTCTTTATCTTACTAAATTATATTTCTTGTCTTAGGGAAAACTCACAAAATGACAAGTTGGCTGAGGTCTCAAAAAGGGCTTCAGCCTAAGATACATGCTGAGCTGATTTGATACATCCATTTGGTAATAAGTCAGAATTTCTGTAGAAACTTCTGTTCTCTGGGCATATTTTCTGGGGAAGACCTGTGTCTCTAGGCAGTCCAGTTCCTGGTGGTTTGGTCAGACTGAATAACAAACTCCACCAAAACATTGTAATTTCAGGCATTCATTTTGTTTTGTGATAGAGGAACTTGTAACTGTTTATCTTGATCTGTCATCTTTGTTCATAATAGAAAGACAGTACATCTTTCATCACAGCACAACTCATCCAGACAGTCAACACCAGAACTCATTTATCATTAACTTCAGTAGTGTTGGAAATACAGATGACTAATTCTTATAAGGAATTAGGAACCTTGTTCCTCTTTAGTTCTGCTGAATACATGCTTCTAGGCCAGGCACCCCAAAACATGGTGGAATGCTTGCCCAGAAATTTAAAGAAAGGTTTAATTACAACATCATTGTAGTAATATAAATTTATACCTCCTCCCTTTCCAATGTGCCTGACTGCCTGGACCTTGAGGTCCTGATGGGCACCAAATTGAAAATAACTGACTAATAAATTATAAAATGTTCTGGGTAATTTCAGAGGCAAGTCAGCCAAATTTGTACCAAAAAAAAAAAAAAAAAAAAAAAAAAAAACCAAAAAA